>JAPMUY010003619.1:0-32500 GCA_026901105.3 Galaxias olidus
GGTGAAAGATGACAGGCAACAACACGCTTTCCTTTCCGGTGACAGGCCGGGGGCTTAGCTGATCACTGGGGAAGGCCTCGCCACTCCCCGCCCAAATTAATGCCCGGCCGGGTCGCCGCATGGCTGGTGGAGAGATATGACTGCGGTGCGGCGGTCGGACAGCTGCAAAGCGTGGCTGAATAAAGGGCATGTGGACGTTTGATGGAGGGGAATCAAAGGAGAGCTGGAGGTCACAGAGGACGGTTTTGCTTGATGTGCACTGAGGGCAGAGCAGTTCTTTTTGTACCAGTGGCATCCCCATCGGTGAGAAAAACGGGGATGTTTTCAGACGATCAGCTGTTGAGAATATTTTTGTTTATGGAATTTTTATTTTTAAGAAACTAAAAGACTGGTAAGAGCCCATGGCCACAACAGGTCTTTGGGAATTACAATACAGCTCTATAAGCAGCAAAACAAAAGCTATATTATACAACGTTCCATTGTAATTATTAACCTCTATTTGTATAGTATCATTATATAAAACAAATTTAAGATCCAGTCGCTAAGGATTGATATTCTCGCTAAAGTCATATTGTAACTTTTGAATGTTATATTAGATACATATTTGCATGTACTTTATGACTCATTTAGAATTAGCATCTGATCAGATCTCACATATATTTTGAACACCCTGACCTTGCTTTTTTTCCAAACCCATTCCCTCAGGAAATATAAAAAATGATATCCTATTCAGTGTAAATAATGTAGGAAAACATGTGAAATAGGAAATATTATTTAAAAATCTACGCAAAAAAAGATTTGGATGCACAAATAATGAACCAAGTATGCACATTTGTTCACTATGTTTTATTTGACCCTTGGGGAACCCTTATACACTTTATATCACCAGCTACTAACACAACTCTAATTGTTCATGTTAAATCTTTTGCCCACATCTATTGTTGACTTTCCCCTTTGCTGTGTCTTCTTTAGAGTCACAAGAGGTTTTGTTCTATTGGCTTGATTCACTCATTAAACGTGGATTAAAACATACGTTGAATTTGGCGAAGACCTACAAAGAACAATGAATTCCCAGAGAGGATAATTCATTTTGAGGGAGTCTGACGTTTTTATCGAGCCAGGTTAGTCATGCGAGCATGAAATCGATATGACGTGTAAATCAAAAATAAATGAGGTTTTCTTTTTGTTCTCTATGTACAATAATTTCAAATTAATTGCAGTGCAGACTTAATGCTTTAAAGTAATGGTCCAGCTCTGATCTGAGCTGTTCTACATAATCCAGACAGTGCTGCATGGATTTAAAACAATTTACTGGTAAGGTTAAGCAGGCTAATGACATTCATTTTCCTCAGGCAAAGCTACACAGTGCATCGAACTAAATGAGTTTTGCGTTGCTCATTGACGTTCCCAAACCACTCGTTGGCCTCCATTGTTTTGCGTTAATGAGCCAAAGAGATCAAAAGGTTTCGTACCCTGAGATTTGAATGGGTAAATGAGATTGAGATTTGGTAACATCTTGCGAATATGATTCGGTGACTGAGTTCCACTTTCACCTACGGAAACCATTCAGACGCTTGAATTCCATGGCTTGCGTAATGAAACTCTATATATCGTGACAGCTTCTGAATCTACACTTTAATTATCATTGCTGAGATTTTTCGGCGTAACATCTCTCGGCACTGAGAAACACTCTATAATCAATGACAAATCAACAACAGGTGGCCATGGGCCCAAGCTGAATGTTTATTACTCGGGCCAGATAAAGATTTTTAAAGCTCCTACCAGTTTATAGGGCAATGGGGGGGGGAGTGGAGGGAGAGCAAGAGACCGATTCTTTTTTCCTTCCTCCCGGTGCAGTGGTAGGAGACGTCTAAATGCAGGCGGCTTGCTGGGTGTCTCAGTGTGAACCTCCTGCTCACCCTATCTGCATGACAGCGCTTCTCCCTGGACGATTTATCTCCTCACCCGGACTCTCGCTGCACCTCTCTCTCTCCCTCTCTCTCTCTCTCTCTCTCGCTCTCTCTGTTGCCACATCCAATTTGGGCTGTGTCTACGGAGACTCCGGGGGCCGCATAATCACGCCTGGGTTCCACACGATGCGATCCGACACCACCGGGAGTGCCTGGGGACGCCGCACCTTTCGAGAAGGAACCCGCCGTGGCACACGAGCCGAGCACAATCGATCACGGAGCGCGGCGGACGTGCGGCCCGAGCGCTTGGCGGAGAGACGACCGGAGAAGACTGCGAGTGCCAGATAATCATTAGGCATGCTCCTATCTCGTCTGACGGCAAGATAAGAACCATTAGTAGGCATAGAAAAGTGGGATGCCATCACAATGTTTGTCACGCATTGAAATACATTTGTTTATGAAGATACCGCATGCGGCAGATGCTGGACCATTCTGATATGACTCCAAATTCAGACTACATGCACCAATAAGTCAAGCTATGTGTTTTATAATCCCTCTGCACGTAAACACAGCAGCAGAGATGGTGTAGATACTAGAGTGACCAAAAGAAGGAAGGTGTAATGGTTCTAAGCAATCAGCGAAGGTAGCCTTGTTTCCCCATGAGAGTTCTCACTGGAGACACCTGTCGCTAAAGGGACCATCACCTGCGTCTCTTACAGCCGGATGGACAAGCTGCGGTAACCCCGGGCGACACGGTGTGAGCGACACGTCCTGATTAGAACAGTGGCATGCGAGACGGGAGCGTCACATGATCAATAGTCACCTGGCTCAGGTTGCAAGGTCACACTACCAACCGTGGAAACCGGGACTGAAAGCATTTGAAATGGATACGCTGTCTGAAAACACATGCTGAAAATAACCGTTTACCGCGTTCAATAGTGAATATTTGGAATAAAAAGGAGAAAAGGCACTTAGACAGGCTTCAGGGAAATTGCTGATGAAGGCCTTGGGCTGTGAACATGTCGGTTCAGAGTTTTTATTTGCACAGAGCTTTGCATGGTATTTTTGACCAGTGAAAAGTGAAAGGTAAAGGAAACAGCTTTGTGTGTGACAGTGAAAGTGGCTACCGTAGTGTTTTATGCACTGGTTTCTGTCCAATTACTCATACATAATAGACCATTAACTGTAAGGATCTGGTCCCTGAGACATGTGGGGGAAACCACGGCGGCACAAACGCAGGAGTGGGCGGGACTAGGAAGACACTGTGGCTAACTAGCAAAATAAAACACGAGCAGGAAAACATTCAGCTAAAGTGTAACTCAAAACACAAATGGACAGAGGGAAAACAACGCACGGATCGGATTAGTGTTGTTCCTCAAAGGAATCTTCCGAGACTTACGTAGGCTGGTACACAGGATGTCGGCACAGAGACAAACAGAAAACACAGGCACTAAGGTTCAGCAAAGGGACCACTGGGAAACTCATAGGGAATGGGTGAGACTTACAAACAGGGGAGAGGATGAACTGAGGGAGCGCTGGATTAACGTGTCTGCCTAGTGCGACATGCTATCCGCTGACCGGCTAGGTGGTGTCCTTGACAGGATGTTCATATCCCACATCCTCCTGACCTCCACATTTGTTATCCTCCCTTTCATAGCTTCCTTATCGTCCCCCTCCTCCTGTCCTCCTTCCCTCCCTTCACTGCTCCTCACATCTGTACGGATTCCTCCCTCGTTCCCTAATTATTTACCCTCTCCATCCCTCTCATCCTGTTCTCTCTTCCCCTCCATTTTATAAACCTCAGTGATTAAGCCGGAGCCACCGTGTTGCCGGTCACATGTCGAACATCTATCCGTTTATTTTGAACTCCCATCGTAACAAAACTAATTTGGGAGGGTTGGGGAAAGTAAAGATAAAGGTAGTAAGGAGAGGCAGAGAGGGGGGGGTGCAGAGAGAGAGGAAGAGGGAGTGAGAGTGTGGGATAGAGAGAGAGGGGCGGGGGGGGGGGGGGGGGGGGGCCGCCGCCACGAATGGACCGATGTAAATGTGAAGTTTGTGTGCTCTTTGCTCGCGCCACCCTCCCGCTGTGGTTGTTTTGAAAGCCGGCGCGCCACGCTTCAGCTGCCACTGTGACGGCGTCGCGTCTCAGACACTCTCCCTCGTCTCATTAGGGGACCCCGGTGGGACCGTTCCAAAGGAGAAGGAGGAGGTTGTGAGTAGCCTCACACCTAGTCGTGTTTGTGTGTCCTCTTCGCGGATGCTCGTGTCGCTTCCGTCTTATCTTTCGGGAGTGTCGACGTGTCCTGTTACGTTGAAAAGTTTTGTTTGGGGGTGATTCTGAGTTCTGATTTCGAACACATAAAAGGACACGGTTGAAATTAGCCACGAAAGGCCTCAAGCTCCCGTGAGCAAGTTGGAGAGTGTGTATTTTGAGTGGGTACCTGTTCGGCGTACTCTCGCAGCTACTAGCCCAATGACACCAGTGGATACCACCCCATAGAGCACGGTGACCACTCTACATGAATCCCAATAAACTCTCAAGTTTAGACCCCCAAGCACGTCCTATCACTGCACTGCTTTAGTGTGGGGGGGGGGGGCAGAGGGACTGGTGAAGACGCGGGGGAGGGGTGGACAGCCTGCATTGTAAGAGTCATTGCACATGGCTACTTTGGAAGGACAGGTTGACTTCGCGGCTGAGCCACGTGACACATAAATAAAACACCTCTACCAGTATGACTTGAAAGTAAATAATGCATGACGGGATCCGTCGCGTACAGCACACGTGGAATCTTTGTGGTCTCGATAGGAGATCACACAACGATCTGTTTCACAGCCGGAACGAGGGAAAAGGCACATCATCAAAACACATAACGCCGTCTTTCCGAGCTTACATTATGTACACCACGGTCCACCCGTGTACACAGGGGGTGTGCTGCTACGCCACAAACCACCATAACAGGTTTTCATTTTAACGTACAACGACCCGGAGGCTTTGTTTGTGTCCCCAGCGCCACGTTGTGTATTAGACCCACTGGTGTATCCCAAGCGCAACAAGCTCGGCCTAAAAAAAGCCACGGGTAAGAGAAGGAAAAACGTTGTCCTTGTAGGCTCATTAAAGTAGGCCGCCGGAGGTCACCCAACCAAAACAAGGAAAAATCAACCTTGACCTCCATTTTCACAAGTCCGCCGCGGAGGAACAATACAAGAGGCAGACGCTGGTATTCCACATCTTTCCTTTAATTGAATCAGAAGCTGGGATGATTTAGCCCACAAATTCAATTAAGGGGGTCTGAGGAGCCTGCCGCAGAGTAATCCACTCATGTAAGCCAGTGGCTGAGATTGGCTCTCACTTAATGAGAGATATAATCAGGACAGGCATGAGTGGTCATAGCTGTTCATGAATCAAACATTAGACGGCTTCCCAAACTACCAGCGCCGAATCAATTAAAGAGGTTAAATTAAAAAGCAGGTAAACCGCGTAGAGGGTTAGAGAAGGGGGAATGGAGGGACGGAAAACCCGTGGTGGACCGCACCCCGATAAGGATGGATGGGAGGCAACGGTTTGCGACCAGCAGCGCTGTTTATCATCACTTGCAGACATAAACGTCTGCTAATAATTATTGTGGGGTACAATGAATGAGTGTCGCCTTAGTGAAGGATGGTTGTGTTAGTTTACATCATGCCGGCCACCGCCATTATTCCTACTAACAATCAACATATCGGAACAACCCTCCCACTGAGATAGAAAATGGTTCTCACCGTAGGTGATTGACGAAGGTTTGAATTTATAACCCAGCACTAATTGTCAAAACATTGACTGTCATCCATTAAAGTATTGTAATTTCTGAGTAATTTATTGTTAATTCTTTACCATACAATTCTTGTCAATGCTATTTATGAATCAAAGGCTTTAATAAAGGGATTATACGAGCTACCGACATAGTACAGAGGTTTCAGAGAGGGTTTTTTCATATGAGGAATGTTCAATTCAACAAATAACACCTCACACGACTAAGTAAATATGCAGTGGATGGTGTTGGGTTCTGTTTGATAATGTGGGATAATTGCAGCCTGTCTGCTGGTGCAGAAGGTGGGATAGGAGACCATGACCAGGCGGGAATTTAGAAATGGAGCGTTTGCTGAGGAGAAGGTCATCCACTGCTTCAAGTGCGGCAAAATAATTTCCCTGTGCTTCAATTAATTCCTAAATGTCAGTTGAGAGAGAAAGGGAGGGAGGTGGAAAAAGCAATGTTCAACTAAGGGGCCTTTGAACTTTAAATACCATGCATCGTGTACACCTACCATAGCCTGACCAGCCGCTTTTTTTCACCACCCTACATGTGCAACACTAAAAAACGCTGCCAAGTAGAAAAGATAGCATCAGTATTCTGAGAGCTTGGCTGTACCATTAAATACTGACCACAAGGCCCGCGACTTGCAGGGGGAAAAGGTTAGGAACGATGAGCACCACCAGCCGAAATCCGAACGGAAACTCCGGATCTCCCTCCTTCCCAGCTGTGGCAATAAACGTCTTAACCCCAGGAGACTTTTCTTTTTACGTGCGGAACACTCTGCTATTGATTCTGTCACGTTCGTTTAATCCTGGAGGAGAACATGACGCCGTACTAATGAGAATAACAAATACATGATTAGGATATAACATAAAAAAAGTCCAACAGAGAGGATTAGGCGTCTTATCCTAAGAAGAAAAGTACTTTGTCTGCCTAAATCATAATATGGTATATCACCTGTCAATTTATGCTGACTCTCAATTACTACCCGGGGAAAGACATGGACCTGTTGACGGCGGAGAGTGGCAATTTCCATCTGTTTTCCTTTGAGGTTTATTCGAATTTTAAAACATCCCTTTGGATCAGGCCATGAACTCAGGTCCTTGGACGTCTCGAATGTCCTTCCTCTTTCCAGTCAACAAGCAAGATCATCCTTCTTAAAAGAAGTGCTTGTCAGTGAGGTCTCTCTGTTCTGTTTCTTCCTCTCTGTCAACGTTGCTTAACCTTTTTGGTCCTATAAGTCCCCGTTCCCATTCAAAGTGAAATTCTGAATCTAGTGTCTTCAGGCCACTTGGTCCCTCCTGCCCCAAAAAAAGGTCCACACATATTGAGGTTGTCTTTTCCAACCAAAATCCCTCCAGCATCGATGCATCTACAGGGTCACTGCCTCCTGAGCAGCTTGTCCAAGTCCTCTCTCTCTTTGTCAATCTCCTTTTCGTTTTCTCACTTGGCTGACTTCCTCTTCACAGGGACGTAGGGTTAGTGCCAAAGTCCTGTGTCTGGAGGGCGTCCATAATTATGCAAGAAGTTTAGGTGTGGATGAGTGTGTGTGTGTGTGTGTGTGTGTGTGTGTGTGTGTCTGTGTGTGTGTGTGTGTGTGTGTGGGCCTGCTCCTTGTTAAAGTCTAAAATTACGATGCCTCTGGTGTCTTTGGGCCGACCACCAGAACAAGTTGAAAAAGTATTACACAAACCTCCTGCTGCTTCCCAAGTAAACTTTCAAAGTTTCTCGCTAATCGACTGGGCAGGAGTCTGTTCTCGGCGGTGTGGACAAATCACATTTCTCTTTAGTAGCGTTATTGCATCATATAGTTTATGCGTGACTATAAATATTCAGGTTTTCTGCATTGCCCCCCCCCCCCCCCCCCCCCCCCCAGAGTGCTAGTTGATAATATCCTAGAAATTTTTTTTTGTCCTTGTTTTGCCATGTAATTGTTTTCAATGCCAACATGATTTTACTTGTCCTTAGCATAATGAAGCACTATTAATTCCATGCTGCTGCCCCGCTGCTTTGCTCCTCCGTCTTTGTCTAGCCAGTGTGGAGACGATTCAAAGTGCCAAGACAGGGTTCTTTGACCCCCATCTGTAAATTCATTATGTCACAAGCTGAAACCCATTACCGATGCAGATTGCTGCAGCCCAATGAGACATAAAATGTAGTTTTGCAGTCAAGGAGAAAAAGGGGGATACGCAAAAAAAAGAAGAAGAAGAAGAAAAAAAAAAGAGTGAGACAGAAGGTTTGGGTTGTGCCATAAGGCTGGTCCTCTGAAAGTTACAAAGCATTTAAAGTTGTTTTTTTGTGTGTGTGTATTCAGTTTTATTGATCTAATTAAGCCTTATGGAGGGATAAACTGTATCTATTATGCATGTTTACATTTTTTGTTCCTACTACAGAAAAGAGTCTTGTTCTTACAAGCAGTGCACCGCAGATGCCTTTGAAACATGTTGTGTTCCCCGCACCCCCTCTTCCCCTATCCCTTCCGCCCTGCACTTTTATTTGTGTCCTGGCCCGGATTCAGATAGGGACTATTGGTCATTAGACAAATGAAGGCAATCATGTGAGGATAAGGAATGGCTCACGCCAGCTGGGGGCTTCTGAATTTGGGTCATAGATTCTCGCTGGTGTCTAATAATGAAGTCTAGTGGGGATATCAGAAAAGATTCTACTACATGCACACACGTAGCTTTGCAACAGACACACAGAAGAGCACACATGAACATATATATACACAAACACACACACACACACACACACACTTAAGTACACAATGTTTGCATAACTGACTTAATCTTTGGAAGAAACGGTATGAGTCTTCAATAATCTAACAAGTTGAAATAACAGGCTCAACCCAGATCTCAAAAAGTCATTGCTTTTTTTCTCTGACATCTGCTGTGTCCAATTAAAATCAATTAATTTGTTTCCAGAATTCCAAAATGATATTAAAGATTAATTTGCTGTAGCTCATTTTGTGAACTGGCAGACAGAAATGTTTTTTTCTTCTTGTATAAACTTCTGGTGCAACCTGTAATATTATTGTATTCACCCTACAGGCATAACATCCACTTCTTCCTCTTTCAGTCACGCTCAACGACGAACTTCATTAATCAGAAAACATTATAGAATTTGTCAGTGTTTTGGACGTGATTCTATTTGTTTGTGTTTACCCACAATGATACCATCTGTTTAGCATTCGCTCCATACAATTCCATTAATTAGAGGCACGCTGTTGATATCAGAAAGACAATATTAGTAAATTGCATAGGGTTTAGGAATAAATAGAAAGAAACAAAATGATAGAGAATGGGGAGGGGGGGGGGGATTTCAATGAGAAAGTGAAGAAAAAAGAGAGCAAGAAGTAGAAGGCGAGTGAAAAAAAAGAGAGTGGAGAGAAAAAAAAATGCCTTGGACTGATTGGAGTGCAGATGGTTGTGAAGTAAAGGCAGATGGCATGTCAGATTGATTATTCTCGCCACCGTCGGGTTGATAAATACCCAGCCCTGGATTGAGATCCTCATTTCAGACGACGGTCCTGTGATTGACGGAGATGTGTCGGCCCGTCAGAGGTTAATCCCGTCGCCATGCCCACTGAGTCGTTCCGGACCATTTGGGCCAATCCATGTGTGGCAGCATTACGATGGGCTGACGACTGGCTGCCCGTTCGTTCTTGACAAGCTGATTATATCTGTAAATAAAGACGCTGGACATGCGCCTCTGATTACGAGCACGGAGGTTGCCGTGGTGATTCCCGGCACAGTGATTTATGCTATCTTGCAGCAACAGAAGGGAACAATCTCTTTCCTCTCTTTCTTTTGATCCTTTCGCAGGTGGTATTTTTCTAATGGCCGCCAAATCAGTTTACCTGTATATGAAGATTTATAGGCCAAAACATCAAAGTGTTGTGCAGAGACCGTACTAGTTTAGCTCAACAGTGTAAGAGCTAGATGGAAATATAAATATAGAAACGATATTTGTAGTGAGGGTGCTGAAAAAAGCCAAACTCAAAAAAATGAGTTGCATATGAGGCAATCGGTGTAGGCCTAAGTATTATTATTTTTTTTAATCTAGTTTACAATTACTCTGAAGAAAATTTGCATTATCTTACTTCAATCAATGGAACACAAACATTTATCATATACTTAGAACACAAGAACGTAAGTATTTTAGTAACTGTATAGTCCAGCGCTGTACAGTCAAAACTCAAAAGGCCACAGCAGCAGGCTACGGCAGCAGACTACTCCAGAACCATGTGATACCGAACTCTTGCAAAAACGGCAGGAATGATCATAATGCTAACATCTTCGTTCTGACAGCACCAGCAAACGTTTTAACCTTGGGGGTTGCCATTCGTTCCCATTCCAATGTGAACCTGGGAGTGCCGCAGCGCTTGCCGCAACCCTGGTTCCGGCACCCTTGTGTAGGCCTATATAGATCTATACATTTTGATTGCTGCTCTATCAAGTTTTAAGGATTAATGTACTGCAGTAGAGAATGCCCCTTCTACCTGAATAAATAGCTAATGATGAGCTACACCATTGTGGCCTACTCTTAATTGTTTTATTTAAACTGTAGGTATGCTCTCTTGGTTGCTAATCACTTGACTTTACGACTATAAAACTATGACGACTACCTTTGAACCACTACCTTTGAACCTCGTAGAACAGGCACACTTCTCACAGCTTGTTGTATTTGGAGGTCTTTTGAGGTTTGTTGTGAAGAAGTTGACTTGCTCATTAGCTTTGTATCATTGATAAGCAATAGCTAGCTCCCTGTTACTCCCTCTCTTCATCTCTTCCCTCCCCAGAGCTTCTGGTCTCTCTAGCAAAGCCTCTGTAATCAAAGACATCCCCAGAACGTGACACCTCAGGGGACTTAACTTGCCAGTCACAATACCATCAAGGCCATGTAAATATATATATATGGGATATCTTATGTTGTTTGTGTATTTAATCATAGTTGGAAAGCCACACTTTTCTGAAACGTAATCAATATACTGTCAGCTTACATTTAGTTGGTATGGTTTTCGGTCACATCTCTGGAGTACTAGCATCTACTAAATTACGCAGAATTTAAATGAGCAAAATGGACATGCCAGGACAAGCTGACGTTCCTTGGGGACAGGTTGTTATCTCAGTCCTAGGTATACTGTTTTGTGTTTCAGTCAATGGCGTCCATTTGAAGTCAGTGGGCTACAGTGGCACGACACGCATGTAGGCCAGCACCTGTTATTGTCTGTGTGTGTTTTCCACTTTCTTTTGTCAAACAAAGTCAAATGAGACATGAGAACCGAAGCCCAGGTCTGCGCCGAGACAGAAACAGCATGGAAACCAATGTTGAGTATGTTGTTGCCGTTGACAACGGGCTAGTTAAAGATGAGACGTCTGTATCCGATGTCCATTACCAAACAACTTTGAAATCTGGCTCTCTTATTGTTCTGAATACATATGGTACTGTATATATAACATTTATAATTAGAAAACCTGACCCCCTCTTTCAAATGCATTTGGACTGTACCCTATAAAGGCCTGGTATACAATGAAAGGTCAGTGTACCACTTTTGAGGCTTCATTGTTTTGATGTTTTGATGTTATTTGTTTTTTGGCTCCAGATAACATATTTGTTGCCTTGCATGACATTTTTGGCCAAAAGCAGCAAAAACAAATGTGGAGAGGCATATGTCTCAGTTGTTATGGAAATTCTAAATATTATACACGGTGAGACTTAATGATGAAGTTCAATATAAACGTTTTATTCAAAAAGATACTTTCTTTACATAGAAAGGGTCAGTCCACACAGTGTTTATGACACTGTTCGGATGGAAAGACAAAATACATTGGTGATGACCAGTCCTATATAGCAAATGGGATTGTCCTGTTCCCTATTGTAAAGACACACACTCATATATTTTGGGTTTAGATTGCGGGCCATTAAAGTGACACTCTTTACAGGGGTTATATTATCTGCAGACATCCTGTCTCCGGTGTGACCCCTCCAGCCACGGATTATAACCCCTTCAATTTCCTAAACAGAAGGTTAAGCTTACTTTACGACATGCAGCTGTGGTCAATGGCTAATACATCAACCATACGGGGCATACATGCATTCCTGTATATATTTGCAGTCAATCTAAATCCTGCCATTACACAGTGAAGTTCAGAAAAGAGATATACATTACAATGAGGCTTTCTATAAGGAATAAATCAAAGGCAGCATTTTCATTTATTTTTATTTTTGCTTTACATCATCTTAAACTCACATGCTCATTGTGCTACAGCTTTACTTTCAGCTGAAGAGAGTGTTGTAAAATATACAATACGAGCTGCATTGTTTATATAACCTGGCCGTCTTTAAGCTTGTCGTGTTCTTCGGCGTTCCGGGCGGACAGTCAAGCAGGTGGGAAAGGGGTTTGGTGGGGGGTGGGGGGGTTTGGTCCGTGTCCCGCTGTAGGCAGACGAGGACATACCAGAGAAGAGCAGATGTTTCTTCATCAAGCTGGAGAGGACAGGGATAGGAACTCTCTCAGGCACGACGCCAGACCCACAGCATAATGGCCTCCCTGCAATCTGTATATATTAGCACATGCTAATGACCAAACCATGGCTTGGCAATACTTCTGAAATGTTTCGCTGCTCTTCTCTGTTTAAACTTCTCTACGTCTCTTTCCCCCTTTCTCACTCTCTGTCTCTCTTTCTCTCTAACACCCACTCTCTCTTTTGCTCTCACTCATGGTGTAGTGTGATATATTGGCAAACAGGACTATTTGTTTGCAAAGCAACACAGTTTAATTTCAAAACATTGGATGCGTAGTTTTAAAGAATAAAATTAAACGTCTCGCTCTTTCTCTCGCTGCCTCTTCTTCTTTTTCCTCTTTCTCTTTTCCTTGCTTGCTTACGTCTTTTAAAAGTTCTGGCTCGTTTGAGAACAACTACAGTCCTTAAAACCCACTATGCCACCAACTGCGAAACTTTCACTTAAAGTACGCGCCTTTGAGTGTTTTCCTGGTGAATTATTTAGTGCTATTTGGTTTTTATTTGAATTGCAGATTGCATACACAAAATTAATTACGTGTTTGGTCCTTAGTGTACTTCTTGTGGACTTTTTCAATAGGCAAAGTAACCGAATCAAAAAAGAATGACCCTTGGTTTCATCATGCAATGCCTGCTGTAAGATAACCTATGTATTACACAAATTATAAACGTATTTCTGGTCTTTCTGTCATACTTGCATAGGCACGTAGCGAGCCACAAATCCATCGACTGGGAAACGTAAACAGATCGAGGACCAAAGAAAGTAAACAAATAGATGAGTAATAATGAGGACATCACATTTACATCATACATTTTCAGGAACCCACAACGGAACACGCTCAGCAACTATTTGGGGAGGCTCATTTGGCTGGGTTCAAAGCCGGAGTCAACAGATCGCCTCTACAGCACTGCTCCCATTGCTTTTGCCCAGACTCAAGGGCTGCATCTTCTGCTTTAAAGAGTAAACGTCAACAGCCAGACTAGAGCATGAGTCATCCTGGCTGGACGCGTTTGTTCCCACTCGGAAAAGCATGCCGTGTAAAGGGAACGTAAGTGTGCGTGTGCCTGTGGTTCTGAAAGGTGTTGGTGTGTCTTTGCGTGCATCGGAGTGTTTGCGTGCAGCACTGGTATAACATGATATGTATAGAACCTGATGTTACCACGGTCCTATTTGTATTGTGCAAAGATGTTGTGATAAGACTCGTTATGACTAATGAACATTCACACGTCAACAACTCGGGTGTTGTCAATTCACCGCGGGTGCATTTCTGATAAATTACAGGAAGATCATGTAGTTCATAAGTAGGGCATTATATATAGGGGGGGAAAGAAGAAAAAGAAGTACAAGAACGAGAACTAGAGTTTGTTCAGAATGTTGCTGTGAAATTACATTTCTGGCTAACAGAGCACACTTTGATTGTGTTCATTAGGCGCAGCTGTCATGGGTTTTCTTGAGATGCAAAACTCACATTTGATAAAAGGAGAATGGTTATTACTGCCAATCAGACCTATTCAGGGTGGGAAAATGGTAATGGTAGAGCAAAGGAGCTTGCCTTTGAAGGTGTATTAACAAAAGGAAAAGTACTTGACAAAACGTACATCTAGTATATGCAACCATGTATGTTGTTACATTTTCCTTAGCCTTTCAAATCGCTTTGCAGACAACAACTGTGAGAGGAAAGCCATTGCAGTAAAGAATCTCTCAGTATGAACATTTTCTTAAATATAATAATAGGTGATCCTTAAATAAATATGAATTTGGCTTGTTGAAGTACACATGGTGAGGCATAGAGTTCCTATTTACATATTGACGTCCTAAATACATACTTGCAGATCCTTCATGTTACACGTACTAACGTGTCTAAATTGCTGTATTGTAATCTGCAGCACTTTATTGTGTTACAAACAAACAGCTGATTACAGTAAATTGTGAAGAAAAACTGTTTATGCATGGAAGGACAAAGTTAATCCCATCAGCAATTGAATCATTCGCAATTTAAGTAGTTATAATTACCAAGCATTGCAGCAACACTCTGTTGCTATGGGAATGCTTTGGTTTAATTAGTAAATGTGTAAAGCATCGGGGACATATGCTAAACTACAAGGACGCCTCACTGTACCCATTCCAAATGGAGACTCGAAAGGCCTACAAAAGTGTTTGCTAGCTACAGAGGTGTGTAGGAGTGTCCAACCGAGATACAGAGTGAGCGAGAAAGAGAGAAAGATTCATAGGGTTAGGAATAGGGTTAGGGTTAGTTTTTTTGTATGTTAGTGTGTGTGTGTGTGTGTGTGTGTGTGTGTGTGTGTGTGTGTGTGTGTGCGTGCATATGATTGCAGTCTACGTTTTTTCCAACCGCCTCTTAATCCGATAGCCGGGTTCTTTTCCGTGGCCAGGTTCCGTGGTGCAGCTGTGCAGCGAGGATGATCGGTTTCCTGCCCCTCAGCACAAGGTGCAGCGGGAGATATCCACCCACCTGCCCGCATGGTGGAACTCGCCAGAACGTTGACTCCGAATACCCACATCGAGGTTGCTCTGTTGATGCGGGCATGCAACTGAATTTCACTTAGCGCTGAAGGCGAAAACAACATGAAAATGCGAGGATGGTGAGAATCGCGTCATGGCACATACATCGTGCTACAGACATGGGTAGTGATAGACGGCAGGAAGAGTTTGGTGGGGGGGGGGGGGGGGGTGTGGGTGGTCTTGGGGGAGCGGCAGTGCTGACCTTTTCCTGTTTGAGAGTTCTGTCGGCTAGCAGCGTCCTGCACTGCTCCCCACCTCGGGGAGGGCATGGTCCCAGTCTTGAAACGGGAGGCTGGAGGCAGACGATGGAGCGAGGCCCTGCAGTGGACACCATGACTAACGCAGCCCGTCACGTGGAAGAGGACCTCTGCGGCTCTGCTCGTAGGCATGGCAACACACCGCTCCGCAGTCATGTCTACCGGCATCTCCTTGACCCTGACATCTTGTTGTACGGCCCGTGGTAACGCCGTCGATTCAGCCTATCTAAGGCTGAGCCAGCCGGGATGCTGTACATTGAGTCATTTCTTCACTCGCTCAATCATTTGGTTGAATGTTAATCAATCAAGCAGTCGAAACCTGTTTCTTTATCAAATTCCCTGCAACCGCCGTAACGTTTGCACCATGTGTGAATGACATATGGTTTTTCCCTGTTTGATGACGCTCTGGAACTCCTGTCGGGTTTACTCCTGGATAATGAACAAAGAAAGCTTACAGCAGCACCTCCACCCGCTCAGCCGCCCCATGTGCCATACGATCTCTGTACTCCACAGGCACACACCCCCCCCCCCCCCGTCTGAGTCTGTGTTAGCGGCCAGGAGGCTAATTCCATTAAATTCCCCTTTCCTAGCTAGCTAGCTCTCCCAGCACCGAGGGGGATGTGTGTGTGCAGTGTGGTGCGCTTTAATCAGGCCACCGCCGTACAGCTGGCTCGTTTGCTTTTGCTTTGGCTCAGCATTGTGAAACACCTGTAGGGGAATCAAACACGCTACGAGAGAGAGGTTTTTTTTTTTTCTTCCTCGAGACACTTTCCCCGAGATGTCACCAAGCTGTGCCCGCCGTAGCCGGCAGGTAGTCGGTGTTGTGGGGTCAAATGCACTCCCCTTTCCCTGTTCATGCTTAGTTGTCATTATTTACTTTGGGGAAATGGGGGTAAGTTTGTGGAGAGAGAAAGAGAGAGAGAGAGAGAGAGAGAGAAAGAGAGAGTGAGTTTGCGTGTGTGCGTGTGAGAGAGAGTTTGTTAGTGTGAGTTTTGGATGTGTAGAGAGAGAGAGAGTGTGTGTGTTTGTCAGTATGAGTTTTGGATGTGTAGAGAGAGAGAGTGTGTGTGTGTGTGTGTGTGTGTTAGTCAGTGTGAGTTTTGGATGTGTCCACCAATGGGTGTTGTCTGTCTCTTTGCTGAGAGCTGACTCTCTGTACACACACTGCTAGCCTACAAAATACCAACTCCTCAGGGATTCAAGGCTGCGCTTCGGCAATGTACCACTTAATACCTCCCTCAACCCCCATCCTCTCCCCCCTCCTCTGTATTAAAAAAAAACGGCCTCCATCCCCTCCCTCCTCCTGCTCCGTCCCCCTTTCATTTCCCAACACTTCGGCGCCGTGTCACTTTGGCGTGCCGGCGCCGTTCAGGGAGCAGACACTCACACAGGTGACAGCGCATCCCCACTCCAGCCAGATGCATTATTTCATTACATGTCATCACTGTCACCTAGCAATCAGAGAAGCTGCCTGTCTCGGATGGCTCGCTGGGTAAAAACGCCTGCGCCCGGACATTTCTGTTTAACACCGACCGGCCGGCGTTCTCCTCGGCCGGCACAGAGCGGTGGTTAGTGATGGGGGGGGGGCACGGAGAGGAAGGAGAGTGCACGACGATACACCGGCCTGCTGCGTGTTGGTTACATCGGCTACGCTGAGGGAGCCGAAGAAAAGACGGCGTTTAGCGTAAACGTTATTTTTTTTTTAAAGGACCACCCGTGGGAGTACAGTGGAGCGAGGTGGTTGTGCTGCTAATCCCGGGGTGTGGCTTTATTTCCCACTTGGGCGGGCGGGATGTTTGGCTGTCACGTTGGGGAATTTGATGTTTAGACTGGGATGCGTCTCACGTGGAATATTACCAATGTGAGCTTTCCATAGCTATTGCCGTCAAACTGGTTGATTTAGTGTGTGTCAGGAGAACGCTGTTTTACGAAGTGATGACCTACAGACAGATTTGAATGCTCTTTAAAGTCAACACTGTTAAGTACTTTAATAGATCGATGGCGGCCATTGTGATATATCCCTATGTAAATTGAAAGTCTGTCTAAACCTCACTGCAAAGGCAGCTTTATATTTAGGAAATAGCCACAGTGAGTTGCCTTAAAGCTCATCTGAAAGAATCGATGTACGTGGACCTTGGTAAGGAAAGGAGAACGTGGGGCCATTGTAAGAGAAATTACATCTACATACAGTAGGTAACCATTGTAGGTTACACCATCATGTCGGGTAAGTTGGTGATGCATGCTAAGACGTGTTGCTAGCGCGATTGCAGGTCGATTGCCCCCCCCCCCCCCTCCCGCAGCCCACACCTCCGTGCCAGTCTGTGTCTTTGCAGTCTGTCTCCTTGTGTCCACCATTTTGAAAAATGAGTGTGACTCAAAGTAAATAATTATATTAAAAGCCAGTCATGATGATGCATACTCTTCTGACAAATCCATTTGTTATGCTATGCATGTTTTGCGAAATGCTGCTCTCTGATACTACTTTATTTTCTCCAGCAAGCACTTCTGTTAAAACCAAGGGGTCATGATGTAACATTTTGAAAAATAGACTCATTGGTATTTTACCCACGAGGCAACAGCAAGCACTATACTACATAAAAGCATATTGATTTGCCAGAATTATAGTCTGCCCTAACCTTAAAAAGTTCACAGGTTTGAGGCACTTGTTGTTTATATCATCCATGACATTCATTAATACCACTAAAGCAATCAAAATAAACAATAGGTGTAGTGTATTCTGGGAACATTTTGTAACATAACTCAAGATGTGTATAGGGCTACTGCATGCAGTAAAGTATTTCAAACATTTTGGTAGTCAACACAACCGGTGCAGTCAACTTTGTTTTATTAGTTTGGTGATGGGGGTCCCGAATGGACAGGAATGTTGCAGGTTGGCAGAAAACCTGACAGTTTCTCGACCTCCATTTTACTTACAAAATTGCTGACTTTGACCCGAACAAGCTGCAGGGGTAGTTTTATGGGTCCGTGAGGGACTTAGCTAGTAAACAACAGATGAGACGATAAATTCCTTCTCTGTGAAACCGTCAAGTGATACAGTCCGGCCCCTTATGCTGCTCCTGGAAACGGAACACCTGAAATATATGTGGACCGTGTTTGGAAGGGCAAGAGACTTTGACAGCCTCACGTAAAAACACTTCAACTTTTCCTTTTTTTTCTTCACCCAACTTAAAATTGATTGTAACCTTTTAAAAGGAACACGAGAACCGGGCAAACTTTATTCCAAGCTTGTGCTCGGTTTCGATCTCCGTCGTCTTGAAATGGAGCTTACTTTCTAATGTGACAGCCTTCATCCGTCCAGAATGTGCCAGACTTACTGTTTTGGGGCGGAGGTGGTTCCCCAGACTCTTTTCTTTGGTTCCCTGTGCTAAAATGAACCATGCTTACCTGTTTGACGGCTTTTTACCTTCTTCCAAAAAAAATGTCCACCGCACTCACCCACTTGACAGGTCCTGAAGCTTTTCATTGCCTTTTCATTACCCCTTCTTTCAAGACTCAACACAGGGAATATTTATTTTCCGAGGGCGATAAAATCACTGCTTTCAGAGCTGAGTCTAATCCAGAATTGATGTTACGCTAGAGGGGCGGGGGGACGGGGGTCGAGTTCTGTGGAGTGTCACAGTAAAACTGCGATAGGTCTGCTCCTTTCAGCCTTCCTTATTGCATTATCAATGGCACTGCGGTGGCTGCAGATGGCTAACAGTCTCCAGCATCTGCTGCCAACATGAGAGCAGGCCTTCCGCTGAGACCCAGACAGACAGAGAGAGAGAGAGAGAGAGAAAGAAAGAGAGAGAGAAATATTGAAATACAGCGAGGGGGGAGTGGAGAGAGAGAGAGATAAAGATACACACTCTGCCAGCGATAGAGAGAGTTTTTCTTGGGGGATTCAAAGCCTTTCTTTATATATATATACATACAACATAAACCATGTATGTTGCCCCCCAGGCTTGACACATCCCTCTCTTTAACGAGTTATCCCATTACAGCTGCTATACGAAGAAACTTCCCGATTCTTCTTTTTTTCCGAGACATGCATCATTTATGCCACGTTGTAAGTACTTCTTATCTGCGCGGGGTAGTCATTCGCTCTGACACCTACACGGCTCATAACGTCAACCTATATCTGATCTCATCCTGTTTTGGACGCGTGTGATCATGCGTGATTCCTGATCTGTGATCCGGATGTGAATATGCAGCACGGCTAACACAAAGGCAGCGAGAGGGACGTGGATGAAAGGCTCGGCTGTATACAGCGCCAGCTATTTTCCCCTTCAGGGGGGTCTCACACACCATCAGAGGGGAGCCAATTACGTTACCTGGGCGGGCTCTGTGGCGGTGGAGAGACGTCGGTCTATCTCAGGCCGGGGAACTACAGAGAGGAGAGGATGGAAGGGGAGAGGGTGTAGGATGGATTATTGTTGGATGAGAGAATGAGAGGAGTGGGGGAGATAGAGCAGAGAGAATGCTGTAGTCCCCAAAGAGAGAGAAAGTGAGATAGAGAGAGAGATAGAAGAGAGAAGCAGATGGGGGGGTGTATTTATAAACCAGGTCAAAGGTGTAAAAGGTGGAACGAACAATTTCAAAGCAATTCATTTTATAGCCTGTTTTTTTAAACAAACGTTAAATGTATAGGTAATAGGTCTCTGCTTACAAACATGTTTACAGCATTGGCTTTTACTATAAAGCTATTCACATTGTTTTTTTGTAATTTCATTACAATATGCCGACAAAGTAGTGGCATGTAATTACAAGAGGACAATGTTGAGGAATAGGTGCACGACTACAGCAGCAAACCTTTAGAATCAACGTTAACGCTAATCTTTATTCCTCCAGGCAATTGTCCCCCAATTAAGTTTCCATGTAATCCGTGTTCAAATAGCCGCAGATCTAAGTGGGTAATTGAAAAGTTTGGGTGGTGCGTGTGTGTGTGTGTGTGTGTGTGTGTGTGTGTGTGTCTGTTTTTAAGTGTGAGTGAGTGTGTGTGCTACTGTGTGTACAGACTAGCATTGTGCAAGTGTGCTTCGTGTGCTCACAAAAGTGTGTGTGTGTGTGTGTGTGTGTGTGTGTGTGTGTGTGTGTGTGTGTGCTAAAGTACACTACATGAGGGCCTGTGATCCATCCCAGTAGTTGACATTTAAATGGCGGCCTCCATTCCAACGCCGTCGACAACCGGAGCATTTGAAAATGAGTTTAGCGTAATGGAGTCGAGAGCGGTTCGTGCTCTGTGATTCCATCCATCAGAGTAATTAGGCATCAATCTAGCTAATTCTTCACTATCATTAACCTTGGCAATCTCTCTCTAAGAACACCGCCATCTGGTAATTCCTTCAAACTTGTCGTCCTAGCAAAAAAAAAAAAGTAACACACACACACACACAGACGGTCTTGTGCACTAGCGTGCACGCACAACAGATACAGACACCGAGCAAGACACTGGCGAAAAACACACCCCTGTGCAAAGTGTAGCATCACACCTTTGGAGAGTCCCACACAAACTGACTGTTTGCCTTGAACAAGAATACACACACGTGCGCACACGCACACACACACACACACACACACACACACACACATGCGTGCCCGCACAGGCTCTCACGTAGACGGAACACCAAGTTAATTGCGGTTCTTGGTGCACAACAGAGAGATGATGACTCTCTCCAGGGGAGCGTCAAGACTAAAAAAAAAAGAAGTTCAGCTCTCGCATGTCGGCCACAGCTTAATGAACTATCACGGCAGAAGCCTAGTTAATGGATTTGTCCATTATGATTAGCCTATGATAGCCACGTACAGCTCTCACACCCCCCCCCCCCCCTACCGTACCCTCCCCACTCCTCAACATTTGTCATTTGCACGCCTCAACAAGCCTCCCTCATTATTTGGCATTAATCAATATTGGACATGCACCGCCGTTAATTGGGGATGGATTGATGAATCTGAGAACACATTCCTTTCACCCATCAATTAAAGCAAATGATGTCTGGTTTGCGAGCGTTTGCCAATCATTCTCGACAGGTGTCGGGCGGCGAGCTCACCTTTAGTCTTTATTCGACGGAAGTTATGAACAACCCTCAGTGGAGCCCTCAGTGGAAACGTCACGAAAAGGGAGGTTTACAAATCGGATGTGGAAACATTTTTCAACGTCACCCTCTCATGTTTTTTTTTTTCCTAAACCAATAAGGCGACGTCAAGAATTCCGATCGGAGAAAAAAAAAAAACACCCACGTGAAATCAATGGGTGAATCTCTGAGCATTACGTTTGCCATGCATCAAACCGTGGCACTGTGAGTCCATACACTGCTAATCCTGTTGGTAGAGTTAGATAAGATGGAGCTGGGACTGCAGCTGAAGGTGACAAACAGCCCGGTCACTCAATCTGTGGTTGGACGGACTCTTACGTCACTCAAACGTGTGCGCCCTCCTCTCGTCCGTGGTTGGCTGTTGGTGTTTACGCGCAGGTGCACCTGTGGTCATGTGGATGTACCTGTACTGTACCGATGTAAAGCCACGCACTCGAGCATACCAAAACCCGGTTGTATACACAGAAAGGGCACACGCAACAATGCACAAACACACAGACGCAGGGACAGACTTTTTTTTTTGAAATGCTCCTACTTTCCCACTCACTTCCTCTCCGAACAACACAGACACACCTTCAACAACCTACGCGAGACAGAGTGCACACACACACACACACACACACACACACACACACACACACACACACACACACACACACACACACACACACACACACACAACCCAGAGGTGTCAGCACCGGCTCAGATCTGATGGATGATATGGTGCACAGGTCCATTACTCACAGGGTTCATCCCTAACCTGCACCCCGCTTCATTATTCTGCCTGAACTAGGGAGCATTCCTCAGCCTTATTGGAGTAAACAGCCCCTCTATGCAGAACAATAAGCAAACACAAATAGACATTAGGCTGGGCTCTGACAGAGGACGGGCTCACAGATAAAAAGCATTTTCACATTGAGGAACCAAACCGAACCGTACCGAGCTGGCCGTGTTAATGCTTTTTTAATACAGTTGCAGTGGGTGTGCAGGATAAACAAGACTAATTGCAACCATGTTGCTAATGTGAGGCAAAAAGGCTTCGCATAATTCTTACAGCATAACCTAGATTTTTTGGGGGTGGAAAACTGTATTCAAAAACAAGTTGGCTAGCCTTATGTGGAAAAAACAACAACACTAGACACAAATAAAGCAACAACAAAAATGCTGTTGTCCAAATCTAATTTGACATTGACAAGATATTTACGAGTGCCTTTTGACAAGAAGACAAAGGTATCCATTTAGATTAGGCCTACCATATTCGGAAATTATGCATGTCTTTCACACCACGACAGGGGCCCTCTCTTCCCCTCCTTAGCTTTGTCACAATGCATTTTCGTGAATTTAATAACGTAATTTGAAACGACAGGGAAAGGAAATTGTTAGTAATTCCCTTTGGCAGATGAGCACCTGTACGTTTAACAAAAACAGAGAGCGGTCAGTGCATGAGTCTGGGTAATAAGAAAATAAAGTACAAAACAATTCTGTTGTTTTATTATTTTAATGCTCAAAGACGGTGCAACGACAATAAGTTAATGCCCGGGTCGACCCCCTGCTGACGGCTATAGCTCTGTTCTGAAGGGAGAAAATCACCTGCGTTTTTGCATCCCTGTGAAAGAAGAAAACAACTTCAAAATATCCAATCCAAAGGTGATTCATGTCTGGTTTTTTTATTTTATTTTATTTTTGTCTTTTTTTCACACTTTCTCGTTTTGTTCTGTGTGATTGAAGCAACAAAAGAAAGGCAGTTGGCATTTCAAACATTGGTCATTCTGTGGCAATGCAGCAGTGGTGGAACAGTTGTATGCATTAAGTCTCATCGGGTCAATGGAATTCTTGAAGCTAGAGTTGAAATGAAAAGTGAAATAAACTTCCACAAAAATAGCATTTAAATCACCTTTGAAAGAGAGTTACTCACGGCTACCACACAAAAGACTGAATCTGACATAAAAAAAAACCATGCAATACCTATATTTATGAAAAACATTTCTACAGAATGCTACACATTAATTCAAATTCAACAGCAATGACGAATAATCAACAATTGGTGCATTGAAATGTGCACCGGCAACGAAGGACAACTTCCCTTTCTGCTGTTTCAAGAACAGAATGAGTTGTCTTCATGGTAATAGGAAGATTGTAAAGATTGTCAACACCACACCGAAAGCAATTACACGTGGCCTAGTTGGTCTCCACGCTTGAACTACCGTACATGCCTGGGACTCCTGGTTATGAATGGATGGTGCATAATGTTAGGCAATCAATACGGAGCGGAACTTTGATATGTTTATTTAATTATATTTGCGCGCATATATCTCTTGGATCCAGATGAAAGGGCTCTTGTCGCAGCCAATCAATAGAGGACCATGTTTGCTTTAACTCCTGTCAAAGTCTTTTCAACAGATAGCGCGCCCGGGCATTGTCTCTGACTGAGGTGTGCATTGTGGCTGATTCCGCCGACTAAGCTCCATTGGCTAAATAAAGAAAGAAAGAAATGGACGACGTGAAAGGAAACCAATGGAGGAGACAGCTTCGGGAAGCCTTATGCAAATTGGCACCGTGCTTTGTTTGATTCACCCAGCGCTTTGATAAACACACGCTTTGGGAGCACAATGGCGATCGCTGAGGAGAGAGGAAGCCATCTTCTCGTCTACACGGCCGACGTTGTTTTCATTTAGGTACGTCGGGAGATGTGCGTCGGGAGCCCTGCACATCTTCTAACTCCACGCCACCCACCAGCATCCAAGCTCCACCCGCCCCTTCCACTCGACGTTAAACCCCCTCTCCCCTGAAAACACCGGCGCCGCCACGGCGGATCACGTTTCGTACCCGTCCCCTTCTACCCTCCTCGTTCCCCCGATGGCGTTTTATGGTATTTGCTTCCCTCCCACCCCCGTTTTCATTCCGTATGAAAACCACACTTCAGGAGGGGCATTTATATCTAATGAGAAACGAGCGATTGCCGTATTTTTGCACCGCAGTGCGGAAAGAGACGGCGCAGCGGGGGAACGAGAAAGAGGAGAAACGCCAATGGAGGAGTCCAGCAGGGACCGGGGGCCGGCCGCCGGTCTGTAATGCCGCTGTAATTATATTTGGCATGAGAGTCGGTTGAGGGCTGCTGTTAATGTAGCGTCGGGGAACCTCATCAGCCTCTCACTGCCCTTGACAGTTTCATTAAAGCCAACCATCCCCTCTGCCAAGACTTATAAAGTATTTATAAATAAATCTTAAGGGCCCTCTCTCCTCCTCCTTCCCTCCTTCGTTAGTCTCTATGCATATGGACTGCCGCATTTGTTACTCGCTGGATCAATGGACGGGGCCAAAAACAAGCACTCGCTCTGCCTCGCCGGTATTATTAACGGCCCTTTAATTTCACCCTTATTTCTATCATTGTAATGGCGCGGCCCGACGCTGATGGTCTATTGGCAGCCAGAGGCTAGACGTTAGCTAAGTGTCGTGCCGAAATTAAACATAGACCGGAGTGGCTCGCCAACTCATTTTCACGGAAGCACTTTGTCTGGCACCGGGCATTGTTTTGGATGTGCGCGGGTCCTCTGTTTGATCTATTTTTACTTTTATTTTCCTTTTTGTTTTGTTTATGTTTCGCTCGCTAGGGTAAGGTCAACATACATTGGAGTCAATAAGGAGCACCAAAGAACTTCAAACACAAGGTAAGGTTTGCGTAAACAAGGCCTGGCATGAGGGACTTGCGGCCGTGGATTTCAGGGGGGAGCTCAGAGCTGTTGCTGTGAATCACGGTGATCCTCCCGTTATTTTAGAGGAGGGGGGAGGGGGTGTCCTCTCCGGCTCAATAAAACAATCACGATGGGGTTTGAGAATAATTCTCCTTTTCACTATCTTGCTCTCTCTCTTCCTGTCTGCGTCTCTCTCCGTTTCTTCCTCCACCCTCTCTCTTTCTCTCTCGGTCCACTTCTACTTCTCTTTCTCCATTTTCCCCTTTCTGTCTCTTCCATTCTCTCTCTCTCTCTCTCTCTCTCTCTCTCTCTCTCTCTCTCTCTCTCTCTCTCTCTCACTTAAGTCAATATGATTTATGCTGATGTAGTGCTCATCAGGCTGAGATAAAGTCGATTGAGATGTCTTCCCTGAAATGGTGGTCAGTTCTTTTCCCTAAATTGCTTGATTGCTACTTTAAGGGGTTTACAAGATGTGCACATGCACAACACGCAAAAACATCAACACACATACACAAAGACACACTGCACAGGCTAGAAAGAGAGCGAGAGGAAGAAAGATGATGTGCGTGTGTGTGTGCGTGCGTGCGTGCGTGTCTGTGTGCCTGCACGTGTGCGAACCCACCGGGTTCAAAGACAAAGGGGAGCTGCACTTCACGCAAGGGTCATGGACTATATATGAGTTTAGAGAAGAATGACATGATCTCATGGGACAAGGCGTGGATGTTTGGGTTCAGCGCGGCCTCTCCGGGAGCTGTCGGTTGGAGTTTCTGACACCGTCTGATGGCTCCGGTTTAATGTCTGGACAGTTGGCCAACCTTCATCTAGCCTGTCGGTTATACCTGCAATGTGTGCAATCTCTCAAATCTGCAAGTCACGTCGCCCTCTGCGGCGGCAGCGGGTAGTTATAATGGTTTGAGGTATAAAAAAAAAGAAAAGAAATGTCCTCTCCCCAATATCTTTGTGAAAGCAAATGCAGTTTCTTTTAAGAAGAAGAGATAGATGGAAGACGTTTAATTTCAAATGTGTGATCCTGCTCGGAAATCCAGATCTCTATGTTGTTTATATTCGTGTGACATAATTTCCGTATAATAACTTTCTGCGCGGGTTTGAAACGACCCTTGCTTGCGTTGTCAATGACAATTTGAAAGTGTCTGACTATGTGAATTGACTGATCGACTGATGGAGCGTATAAATAATGCAACCTTTCAACCACATACTCGGAGGCTCATTGCCTGTCGATGGAAATGCCATCGAAAATAACCGCTGCGCGTGAACACCATCATGTCTATTTTCATTTCACATTTTTGGGCATGCAACAATGACTTTGGAGAATGCAAATAGAGTTGACCATATTTTCCCGGCGTAGCTTCACAGGCGCGGATGCCATTACAGCGAGCGCCAATACGGCGAAAAACGGGAATGGAAAGGGAACGGGGAGACAAGGAGGATCAGATATATGTACTGAGCTGAAATTAAATACTACTTCCACTTAAGCTATCCGCTGCTGTGCTGCCGCGGATGCTTATCATCCAGAGACAGGTTCAGCTTGCGGCGGTATCATATCGAGAAGCACAGGCCCTCAAAGTCGCCCTCGCTTTGCTTTGCTTTGCCTTGCCTTGCCTGCCTACTCAGTCTTCAGCTCCGGCTCAGGCTTTGGCTGTGGAGACGACGTGTCAACAACGCTGAGACACTGCCGGCTTTGCCTGCCTGATTTTCCTGCCTGCCTGTCTGCTTTTCTT
Source organism: Galaxias olidus (assembly GCA_026901105.3). Lineage (NCBI taxonomy): Eukaryota > Metazoa > Chordata > Actinopteri > Galaxiiformes > Galaxiidae > Galaxias > Galaxias olidus. The sequence continues at coordinate 26,533 of JAPMUY010003619.1, forward strand.
GTCTGTTTTTTTTTTCCTACCTGTTTGCCTGTGTGCCATTTTGGCTTTGTCTGCCTGCCTGCCTCTGTTTTCTGCCTCTGTGTCCGCCTGCTTGCCCCCTCCCCCTTCCTGCCTGTCTGCTTTGCCAACCTGCCTGTCCGCCTGTTTTTTCTGCGGTTGCCACCTCGCCGTTGTCCTATTTGAACGTGAAACAGTGGGACGTATTGGGAGCAGCACCTGCTGATACGCCTACCCTCACACCCGCTGCGTGGGATCTGTTTAAAAGGTTGCCATGTTGGGTTTTCACCCCAGCGTGCTCTAGACGTATCTGACACTCTGGCTGTTATTACCCATGGCAGTGATTACACTGGGGGGGCCTGTTTGGATAACGGAGGCAACGCCGTGCTCTGGCACTCCTGGTAATAACACAGATATGAGGACAGATATGAATAGTTAGATTATACCGACTTAGCCTCGTGCAGATTTACTCCGCACATATCCTCTTACGGTGTGCACTAATAGTCTCTCCGCTCTTTAGGGCACATATTTATTAGGCTCATCTCAGGCGCGTGGTGAATTATTTGTTGGGTTGCAGCGGAAATAATGACAGTTATTGAAAGTACTGTTGACTGAAAGTACTGAATGCGCAGCGACCCTTTGTTATGGTACCCTGTCTCGTTGGATTGAATTGACTTTCAAAACAAACACAAACAACAAAGATTGAAATTTTAATATTGAACAGATTATGTATGCGGGATCAGATTTGATATTGTTATGTATGATCATGGTTTTTGACGGCGTCAGTAGCAGAGGTGTATAGGCATTGGTGAGACGTCGTTTATTTGCATTCTGCATTATCTTGGCCACGGTGCAGCAGATGCCTTATGTAAAGCACTGTGAATTACCTATGTGTATGAAATGTGCTGCACAAGTACATTTGACTCGACTTGACTACAGAGCGTCTTCATTGTTGTTTGTTTCTTCGCGTTGCCATCGTGCAAGCGACCACAAAAGCCCAAACCAAGCAAAATGTGCAATTTAGGATAAGAGGTTATCAAAACTCCTGGGAGGACGCTCCTTTTTGTGTTCTCGTTTTCACCAATCGTAGTCATCGGGGGGTGGGACGGGGGGGGGGGGGGGGGGGGTGAACGACATTCCTATAGGTAGAGGTTGGGAGACGACAGAACCAATTATTGCAAAACAAACTGATGAATGGGAAGAACGGGCGCCAGGATCCGCCATCCCACTTCTCTTCGCATCTTGGCCCTGCTGTCGTTTGAAAGAGACCGGTGGCGAATGTAACCGGGGCTGCGTTTGAAGGGGAAGCAAACCTCCCAGAAAGGTGGGTATGGTCGAACCCTGACCCTTCTCCGCGTCCACCATTATCTCATCGGACCGACGCGTGTCTCCTTTTATCTCTCAGTGACATCGCTCCCCCCCCCCCGCACCCCCCTCGGCCTCGGTCCCCGCCCGTCGGGGGACAAAGTCGCCGCGTGTCGGCCACCTCTGAGATTGTCTCGCGTCGTAGCGGGCGCCGCGGATTGTTTTCTCTTTTCAGGGTAATTGCGGCCCCAGCTTCAGAGGGCCCTCTCCTCGTCTAATCCCCTCGACTAGCATGATATGCGATCTGGAAAGCGGCGTCCGAACCGATTCGTTCTCAGAGGGAGAGAGAGGGAGAGAGGCCTCGACGCTGGGTTCAGAGACGTCCTTCACATAGTAATCATCCCCGTGTCAAGCGTACACAGTCGAGCCGTCCGCCACGCTCCCGCGTCTCTTGTGACACATCCTCGCTGGCGGAGCTTGACACGTGGTTCGCCTCAGTGTCAGACCTACTTGTTCCTTGGTTTCTAATCGCACTGTAGGTCACTCCAAATAGGTATTTAACAAAAAGATGTTTTGTATGTAGGCTATGTGCTGTGTGTCTTTGTATATTCACGTCTTTCAATTGAATGTCACAAACCTTTCTCGTAATCATGTGAGTCGAGAGACAGACTAATTGCATGTGTCATGGTGATGTCCTTCAAAGGGACCATATTAATGCTGATATACGTAGGTCTTCCAAAATATAGGCACTTATCAAAGCAGTCCGTTACATTTTAAATACGACCCTCTTTCAACCATGGATCCTTTTCCCCTCAGTGATGCCATAATCATGTCGACACACTCCTCATCTCTCCTACGAGAGAGCTGCGTTTGGCCTACACCAGCGTGTTATGGGGTCACTCAGCAGGAGTGGCTTCTGGGTGCCAACCCTTGTTGGTGAATTTGGTGTCACAGTGTATGACGTTGTAAATGTATGGCGAAGGTAAATCGCGAAGGTGTTCTGATTCACTGGTAGCAGTAGATTTCCTTTTTTTTTAGAACACTGAAAATAATTGTACTCTGATCCTATATACAGTAGGAAGTGTAGAAGAGATTTTTCTTGTGTTTTTTCCATGTAAGATATCAGTTTGTCATTGAGTGACCTTGCCTGGCACAACATAATTATAGGATATAATTGATCTAAAAAAATCACGAACCCACTTGGCAGGCACTCAATGCTGGCCCAGGTGAAAGCTCAATTAAAGCCCAAGATCAGCGAGTAACTAGCGGAATTGGTCCTCGTTAAATAAGAACCCCAGCCACGGGGATGTCAATTTGCGGTCCAGTAAAAGCTCAATTAAAGCCGGACTCAAGTCGACTTGCAACAAAAGAGTTTGTTTGCCCGCCATACGCCTGTAGCATTTCTTTTGACACTTGTTATGTGACTAGGGGGAACGTGGGCTGTAGGACCTCCTAGCCAAGTGGCGCTGACATTTTGACATTCTCTTGGGGCGTGGAGACAGTAGTGAAATGTGCCTGAAGGAGATGTATAATTGGAGGCAAACAGAGCGAAATAGTCCACAACACAGGACATGATATATGTTACCATGGAGGCGGGGGTATTGCTTATCAGACAAACTTGACCTTGAGTCATTTTTGCGGAATGGCTTTTTGATCTAATTGCCTCCACTCAAGAGCCGTAGTGAGGCATCTTCTGCCCTGAAGATTACTTATATGGACACGAGAAGCACTGTCGCCAGGCACTTTTTCCCAAGGGTAAATATACGAGAATTTGGTGTTTTGCATAAAAGAGAGGTAGGGCGGCCATTGTCAGAGTGCAAAGCGTGTGCTTGTAGCACAATGCAGGGGACATTTTTCCCAATCAGAGGCCCACTTAACGGCGTCTCTCCGGTTGCTCTCTCACCCAGGAGACTTAATGGAGGCGATCAGTCTTAACCAATGGACCATCATTTCGAATGTGATACATCCAATTCATGTAAAAGGGCAATTGCTTTCTTCAGACACATTTATAAAGCGCAGTGAGTTGACAGAAGACCACCGACTCCCCCCCCCCCCCCCCCCCCCCTCTAATTTTAAATAACTACGGGAAGTGAAAGTTTTGGAGCGGGGAAAGTTTGCCCGGCGCGAGCGAACGAAGCGGCGCTTGTTTGCACATCCACAACGTTAAAGGTGCGCTCTGTGGACTTCTCTCAGAGTCACCGTCTATTATCCCGCGAGCGATTCCCGGGTGTCTTCGGAGCGATTATCACTGCAAACTCCGAAAACGGGATAGTAGCTTCTTGGTGTGCTAATTCCAAAGTGTATCTGGAGCAGGACTTTTTATTTTTTGAAAGCGGGTGGAGATGGAGAGGCCATGTCGCTGTCGGACTTAGATACCTGTGAAGTCTCCCGGGGGCTGAGTGTGGACGGCCTCTGGGCCTCTGTCCCCGCTTTGCTCTGTGTGTGGCTCCCTCACTCTCTCTCTCTCACATGTTCTCTCTCTTCCTCCTCCTCTCACCTCCTCTCACACACTCTCTTCTCCAGCTCTCTCGGTATATGTTCTCTCTCTCTCTCTTTCTCTCGCTTTCCTTCTCTCTCTCTCTTTCCCTCAGCTTCTTACTCTGACACTCTCTTTTTTCTTCTGTCGCTCTCTCTCTCATCCCTCTCTTTCTCTCTCTCTGGCTTTGTCTCTCTCTTTCTGGCTCCCTCTATCACTATCTTTCCCTTTCTGTAGCTGTGGCTATCTGGCAGTCCTAGACTGGCCCGAATAATCTCTCCTCACTAGGGATCATTCCCATTTTTATATTCAGTGAGCCATCTGCACCATATGCTGCTTCCAGGGGAAGCTGCTGAGAAATGTCCACGTCCCCTGCAGGAGAGATGCAGAGAGAGAGGGAGAGACGCCGAAAGATAGAGAGATTCAGAGAGATAGAGAGATGCAGAGTGAGAGAGATACAGGGAGAGAGAGATGTGTAGAGATGCACAGAGAGAGAGAGGAGGGGGGGGGGGCGTGGAGGAGTAGAGAGAATGGAGTGATGCATAAACAATTGGCTGAGGAGGGGGGGGCGATAAGAGAGGGACAGCATATGAAGGGAAGCGAGCAAGGGTGGAAGGAGAGGGTGAACCTCTTAAAGGAGAGGGGAAGGAGGGAGTTTCAAGTCGGGAGAGTGGGGGGGGGGGGGGCGCTGGAGTCTCGGGGAGGAAAATGATGGTGGATGAGAGAGAAATTATTTTGACAGCGAAAGCCCACCATCGAATTTGAGTCTCAACAGAAAGCCCATTCCCTCCTAACTCTGCCATCCCTTACTTAAACACAGGCCATTAGTGCAGCCCGCTGGGTAGAGATGAACTGCGTGGCACATCCTTAAAGCGTTCACACTGCAAAGCCCATCCTTCCTGCCATACACACACACGCACACACACACAGGCACACACACAAATCACAAACAAATCCACACGCGCTGACACTCCAGCCCACACCGTTATGCATTATTCACTTAAAAACAACTTCCGCTTACAAACCCTCTCTCCCTCTCCCACACACACACACACACACGCACGCACGCGCACGCGCACACACACTACCCCGTAAAGCGGTATCCCCTGACACACTGATGAGGGACTGATTTGGGTTACTGCACTCGGAATCAAAGAGGCTGACACCAGAGGGAGTGTGTAGCGTCACCGCCGAGAGGGACCACAGAGGGTGCTGGTTTTGAAGACGGATGTCCATGCAGATGGTGGACCGTCTGGACGCTAAAGAGGCCACCACCGCTGGTGCTGCGCTGCCACCGGGATCGGCGGGATCTGCGGGCGAGGGACGGGAACGCCACGCACGGCCCTGTTCACACCCTGAGAGGGAGCCAGGATGGATGGACGTAGCAGGCTCGGCTCGTATGGATAAGAGAGAGGGATCAGGTACGGAGGTGTAGTATCTGTGATGGTTTAAGTTAAGATGTGGCCAGGACACTTCAGAAGACAGTTAGATGTACATAGAATACTACTTTATTCCAGACACTACTATTTAAATTAGGTTCCAAAGAATACCAGTATGGATTATTGTGTATTACAGAACATGAGTATGTAATGTTCTATAGAGCAATAGAATGCAACATTGTGTTACTGGTATTCAGAATCATGCTACATTCAATATCGTTTTAGATATCATATTACACAGAATGGCAAATTATTGTCTTGTTACATAAAACACCTGTACACAACATCAGGTTACATCAATTTCTAGCACGGTCATCACGTTACATTGGATTCCGATATAGATATGATTTTTGTTCCAATTTGTTACCATTGTGGATGTGGTGAAGGGGCTCTGATGTGCTACTATAGATTCTAGAGGGAGAGCAGTAGTATGGTTGTGGTATCCCAGAGAACACGGACAGGCCAGGATTATGGATTCGGGTTCTCTTTCTAATGAACCTGTGGAATGTAATGGGATAATCTTTCATGAGACGTTTTCACTGCTTCTCCCCCTGCAGCCAGCCAGTAATAAGCTGGTGGCCGGAGCGCCACATTTCTCAAGCTCTGGGCTCCCAGGTGGAATTTAATTCCTCTTTTTTTATTTTTTTTTATTTCCCCCTATCCTTAAATAAATATATCACATTTTAATCATGGTCACATTTGGCCACATTTGTTTAATAAAAGGATCTTTAGAGGTGTCGGGTAGAAATGA
>JAPMUY010003619.1:37500-72500 GCA_026901105.3 Galaxias olidus
AAGAGAGGATAGCTGTGCCATGTTGGGACTCGGGGGACGCAAAGTGGGAGTGGAAAAGAGGGGGAGTTCAAAAGGAGGGACGGAGAGAAAGACACACAGAAAGAGGAGGATGTCCTATGAAAGCTCTCTGGTGCGTCTTCTGACAAAACGCCGGCTCCAAAAAGTTGAACGGTAACTTAATTAGTGACTTATCAAATTATAGTCCGCAGCCATTGATATTCTGCCCCGCAGCTAATGCAATTATATTTTGCATTTCATTTATTATTCCCCCCCCCCCACCCTCATCACCACTGAGAAGGTTTTTTTTTTCTTCTTCTCTCTTTCACTCGGGTTTCAATTATTTTCACCAAGTGACCATCTCCTCCCGTCTCTGATCAAACCGCAGCTTTATGGATTTTTATTTTCTCCCCCTCAACACTCTGTTTTGTTTCCGTCGGCCTGATTTCGTGTTGTACTCCCTGTCCAATTATTCCCCTCGTACTCCAGGAGCCCCTTTGGACTCGGAAAAATCATTGAAGCCCACAGGGTTTCATTGCGGTTTACTTGTTCAAAAAAAAGAGTCCTTTATTTTCTTTGCAGGCGCTTCATCTGACCACAGAAGGATGGGAAAAAAAGAGAGAAATTATACTGAGCGAGAACAAAAAACTTTGCCAGCCTCATTGATTGCTTCCGAGAGAATTATCTTGATAAATACAAATCCTATCATTCACATATTGGGGGAGGTTGACTGCCAGCCATGGCAGAGTTGCTGGAGCAAGGTACAAAGAGACATCTCTTTCAAGCATCAAGAGTTCAAGTTCAGATATTGTAAAAAGGCTTTCTGAGCCGTGGCTCTCTCTCTCTCTGTGGTGTTCAAGGGGCTGTTACATAAGATTCGAATAGTTGCAGATATCTATTTGAAAAAAGTGCGAAAAATTGTGAAATGGTTGCACTTGAAAAGCACGCACATTTGACACAGAAGCCTCCAATGAGTCGTGTTCAGTCCTTCATTGTTGTTTGCTCAAAGCACCCGAGCACAACGTTAACCCTTCCCTTACGCTCCCATGAGCCAATCATATCGGCCTTGTTACCGACTATTTCTACGCCCGTCAACAACCCAAACTGTGCGTCTAGCTTTAACCCTGGATCAATCATGTCATTGTTGATTTTGCGTAATCCCTAGCAGTGGGTTACAAAGGTTACTCCAGTGAATTCCCACCTAAGCCTGAGAATTACTTTTCACAGTGTGTTACGAGTGTTCGATCATTTTTTTATATAAATGAAATAATCATATAAAAACTACGTTAATTCAGGCTGTATTTGTCTTTGGATAGAGTTTGTTTGAGAGCATCTGAAACAATTAAGTGTGGCAAATATGAAAGAGAAACGGCAGGGGGACAAACACATATTCACACAACCGTGTGTGGTAGAAGAGATGTCAGTACTACACACCCACAGGCCATTCTTGAAGGTGGGTGTGAAGCCGGGCAGACACTGTAGCCATCTCTGGTTGCACTCCAAAGGCTTGCTGGGGCTGGTTTCTCAAAATGTATAAGACCCAAAGGTGGACGCCAATAGCTCTGGCTACAATCTGTAATGGGCAAGCATGCATTGTGTGTGTGTGTGTGTGTGTGTGTGTGTGTGTGTGTGTGTGTGTGTGTGTGTGTGTGTGTGTGTGTGTGTGTGTGTGTGTGTGTGTGTGTGTGTGTGTGTGTGTGTGTGTGTGTGTAAGTGTGTTTGTGTGGTGAAGGCTTTCGCTAATTCCTATTTATGAGAATAATGACATTGCTCTGTGTGTTAAATTCAACAGCGTATACAGACACAACACTAACTGAGACTTTGGTTTGCAGATATTGTTACAGTGGTAAATATTGCATCAAGGTTATATCTGCCATATCACGTTTACTTCTACATTAGGCATCTGTGAAATTCCAATGTTTCTTTTTAAAAGTCTGTTTTGGTTTTGAGTCTTAGCCTGAGGGACACAACCATTGCCACTGTAAGAAACGACAGTCTGCTCATGTGAGCCCGCACAACTAATCAACGGCCACGGCTTTGAGCCAAAACGCAGAGGGAAACGTTAACACGCCAATGCTTTTCACCAGTTCAAGAGTCAGCGGGAAGAAGTGGTTTTTCCATGCTGGGTCTGCTACAGCGTTTGTTACCATGGCATCTCTGGCTTCTCATCTTTCCATCTTAATATCCCAGACCAGAGTGGGATGGACCTTACAGAGTGACCCACGGAGAAAAAAACATTCCTACGCTCCCCCCCCACCCCCCCCCCCCCCCACCCACCGGCCTACGATACCTATCAGGTTGATGGGAATTAAATGTCATTCCTCCACTCTGCCTGTCTCGCCTCTAATTGGCGTTTGATATTCAGAGGTTGTCATTTCTGCAAAGCGGGGGAGGGGCGGGGGCGGCTGGGGGGAGAGGGGAGCGAGGCTGGTGATGGGGGATAGGTGGGTGCCATTTTTGCAATGTTCTCGTGGAGGAAGGGTGACGGTGAGTGAGTGGGGGGGGGGGGGCGTTGTCCCGTCACTCAGTCGGCCTGACGGCTCCGTAATGCGTTTCTCGGGCCAGAGACTTGGAGATGTTTTGGACCTGACTGTCACTTAGTGTATGTACGTTTCTTTTTTGGGGGGGGAGGGGAGGCGCTGAGATTTCATTTCGCCCGTCCATCCATCAGAAGGAATGTGCTTCTTGTGAACCCCCGGTAAAAGAGGCGTCTGCTTTCCTGTACTTAAAAAGCTAAGTGGATTGGCTGCTGTACTCCCCAAACCCCTCAGAGTGCATCGGTGTTAAATTGAAAATAAACTTGAAATAAACTTGAAACTCTGAGGATGCTTGCCGCTGTTTTCTTCTTCTCTTCAGTACTCCAGCGGTGTGTGTGTGTGTTTGTGTGTGTATGTGTGCGTCTGCGAAACGAACGTCTGTTGGCCGAGGAAATTACCGTGTTGTTTTTACATCTCCACACAGTTTGTCTTGCTACAGTCGTCGGGGAAATTGCATTATGCGGATATGCAGTGTGAATCAAAATTAAATACATAGTGAGAGTGTCCTCCTCCCGCCGGAGAAGCTTCGCCTGATGTTCCCCGCTCCTCGGAGCGCACTGTTAAAGAGTCATTTAGGCTCCGCTTGAGTTATCAAGCAATTTTATGTGGTCGAAATGGGCTGAGAAGGCTTCTTATTTTCTCTTTCCCTCTTGTTTTTTACTGCCCTGATGTGTCCACATTTGCATTATTTGTCCCAGCATTATCTGACTCTATACCGAATTAAAGAGCATTCTTGGCAAGTTCATCTACATAATTTTATTTATTGGCCCCCACTCTGGCTTCAAGGACTAACCCAGACATAATTTGCGCTCATTGTGTATCATATACAGATTAATTATGGCCTTTTTAATTTGTGGTCGGGGCGGGGGGGTGCTTTGGAAAGAAGGCAAATGACAGCTGTAAATGAAAATGCAGGGAGAATGCCAATCAAGGCGGGAGGCTGCGCTTTATAACTGGTCCTTCTTTTCAGAGCCTATGAATGGTGTTTTCTTTACGCCCCTTGGTTTTGTGTGTTGCATAATAAAACGTCCAGCCTCCACTTAGCATAACGCCTATTTGCAAATGAGAAATTTGCCTATTCCAACGCAAGTCGACGTGAAACCCCTCCGTGACTGCTAGAAATGAGAGGGTCAAATTGGCAGGATTTTCTTATGCTGCAGCGGTCTGACCTGTTATCAAACATTGGAGCGAGGACTCCATTTTAAGCCTGGTTCTGTCAGTCAGACGGGCCCATAACAGAGACCCCGGGGACAGGTCAGCACCCGTCAAGCTTCCTCCCCCTTTCCCGCTGTCTGTTGCGGCTCACTCAGGCATCCCCAGCGCCGTGCTCCCTGGCTCTGGAGGATGAGAAGGTCTGGCACCTTCCATAGACGAGCCAAAAGGTGAGCACGTGTGGACACTCTTGTGTGTTTAAGACAGGCTCCCACAAATAACAGACACACACACACACGCAGACATTGGTACTGCATAGCTGCGTGCACATTTTAAATATTTGTTTTCCGGGAACACGTTGCAAACGTGTCGAAGATGGCCTCAAGGTTAGAAGCCTTGTTATAATATCCATTTTAATATCCATTTTACCATAAGCAGTAGAAGAGATCAGATAGAAGAGAAACGAAACGCATGGCACAGGGCTACGGAGGTGTAAAAGGCAGACTCACCTAGACCCACACACACACACACACACCTGAACACAGGCAGATACACAAACAAGCACACACTCTCACACACACGGAAGGGGGGTTGATTCGGCCAACAATCCATAAATCACCTTTTACTGCGCTCAAGTGTCCTTTCACTAAACCTACTTAGCGAGGGGGCACCTTCTTGAGACGCCTGACAGTTAATCATTGAATGTTTAGTTTGTGAAAGGCCCGTCAGTGCGCTCCGTGGAGCTCAGCCGTGTCCCTCCTCACACGTCTAATGTGCACCGGCACAAACAGCCTCGGCGGTTGTCCTCAAATGCAGCCCCTGTCTCGGCCGTTGACCCAAGCCTGCTGCTGTAATAACTATACGGGTTAGTTGTTCTTTACGCAACCTAAAAGGCCGAAGTGTTCCGGTAGCAGCAAAAGTCGAATGTGTTCAGAGCCCCTGGTTGAATATGAATTGACACAGAAGGCTATTGAAGGCTTTTTTTCTGAAGAATGCACTAGCAGTCCTAATTAAAATTAGGTTGTTAATGTTTTGTGAAACACATGAATGTTTGGATCCATCTCTTTTTTTGGGAGGCGACATTTATGAATGCTTGGAATGCTAGGTAAAACTAATAGTGTTAGCCATGGGATTTATTTGTTAATCAATATTTATTTCTTTGTTTTCTGTTTGTTGCTGCAATCCTATAGCACCAACACCCACACACAGGCTATTTTAGGATATCTGTAAGTTACAGCACAATGGTGTGTTTGTTTGTGTGTGTGTGTGTGTGTGTGTGTGTGTGTGTGTGTGTGTGTGTGTGTGTGTGTGTGTGTGAGAGAGAGAGAGTTGAACAGTGTGAATAAGCATGTTAATGACGCATAACCCAGTGACTCCATAGCCTTTTGTAAGAGATGTTTTATTCATGTATTGGACTGACATGTTAAAGAACATATAGTTTGTTTACATATTTAATTGCCTGGTCTTGCAACATCAGTCAAAGCTATTTAATGTTAACACAACACCACTTGAGGCAAATTATGTTAAAATGCCCTAAGTCTTCAAACTATGGCACCGAGCATGCTTGTTTTGTATTTCATCACTTAATGACCAAGGACGAGAATTAAGATCTCACAATGTGGCACACATATCGGTGTGTGTGTGTGTGTGTGTGTGTGTGTGTGTGTGTGTGTTTGTGTCTGTGTGTTTGTGCGTGTGTGCGTGTGTGCTCTGAGATCAGGCAAGTTGCTTTACTGAACAAAACTGTCTGTTTGTTCTGGCCCCCAGTCAACACTGAGCTGACAGCTCCTCAGGACATTCCCCAAACCACAATTAAAAACTCTCCTATCCCTCCGTCCTTCCCTTTCCCGTCTCTTCCTCTTTCTCTCTCTCTATCTCTCCCTCTTTGCCGTCACTTTCTCAATTTCCTACCTCTCTTTGTCTTGTCTCTCTGTCTCCCTTCCTAATCCCTCTCTCTTTCTCTCTCTCTCTCTCTCTCTCTCTCTCTCTCTCTCTTTCTCTCGCTCTGTATCGGAATCATAAATTCAACATGGAGAAATGGCGCTCTGCTAAACCATGGGGGTTTGGAGGCAGCTGAATTGCCGCCAGCCAGTTCATGTGAGGGTTTCCGAACAGGGAGGGGAGGGGGCCGGAGTCTTCGCCACGGTTTGCTATTTCTTAGATCAAGGACGGCAAGACACCACTGCCAGTCTATTGAACGCGTTGCCAACATGCACGCCTACGTGCACCTCCCCATTTAAAGCCCACATGCGAGGAGGGATTTCCGAAAACAAGCAGCACACTTCCACACAGCCATTTGATTGCACTTGGACAAAGCGGACCTCTCTCTCTCTCTCTCTCTCTCTCTCTCTCTCCCTCTCTCTTTCTCTCTCTCTCTCTCTCTCTCTTTATCCCTCTCTATATATATCTTTTTTTTCTAAGTCGCTTTCCCTCTATCTCCCTTTTTCTTTCTCACTTTCTCTCACTTTCAAGCTCTCTCTTGTTTTTCTCAATTTCTCTCTTTTTTCTTGCCCTCATTTTCCTCTTCAGTCCTCTCAGTGATCTTACACACTCGGAGGTGATGATAGAAGCGTCTTCTGTAAAACTCACAGAAGAAGTTGTGTTTGAAGCAACGCGATGTGAACCAGACCCCGAAGGGTTGGACATCCATCAATTATTTTCAAACCCTGCGTCTTTCGCTTCAACCAGGCATTAAGTCAAATGAAATTAAACAAACACGTCTAGAATTCCACCAAAGGCTTCATTTAGTCAAGGGTTAGAGCTGACTCTGTTACCCCTTGTGGAACAGGCTGTGTCAACAGTGACTAACGGGCTATGGTTTTGCCAGTAATCATGCTTTTTGTCACTGTTGCTTCAGCTTGGCTCTGCACCGGCTGCTGCACTGCAAAACACGAGCCCCACCAGTGAGCCGCGTCGCCATGGCAACCGGGGCTATGGAGATTTACAAGTAGAATCGCTGCGGTTGGGTTGTGAAAGGTAAACAAATGAATGCAAAGGCAGAGGAAATTAGCGGAGACACAAAAAAACGAAAGAAGAAGAAGAAGAAGCCAAATCTCTGAGAGCCAGCCGATCTTCTGACAATCTGCCTCGGCAACAATGCCAAGCTCCTGATTGAAATCCAATTGTCTAGTCTGATCCTAAAGAGGAAAAAGAAAAGACCTCCTTGCTACTTTTGTACTTCCTGTCTTGGCTCCTTTTACATGTCACTAACCTAATTAACTTAACAATTTAAATTGTTTGTTGTTGTGTAAGTTACTTTATCAGAGGGTGCTCAAGTCCTTAATAGACTGAAATTCAGCAAGGGTATGTCATAGGTTACAGCAGGTATGATTGATTGTTCGGCTGCTTTTGTTTTTACGTCAACAAGCATCTAGTCACATGACGTCTACGGTCACATGACGTCTACTCGGGGCGTTAATTGGTTTTAATATTCGTAAGAGCTTCCCCTAGCATAAAAAAACACAAAATCAGTGCCTGTGTGTCTGGAGCTGGCACTGGTAAGTATGTGTGTATCTGTCTGTGTGTTTTGTGAGGGTGTGTGTCTTTCTCCCTAATGCTGTCCAATCTATCAGTCCCTGCAGGTAATGACCTCACACACGCCAGTCTCTGGCAGCAGGCTAAAAAAGAACTTAGGGCTTTTAACAATAACCACACCATGGTCTACTTAATGGTTTCACCAAGAAGAGAGAGAGAGAGAGAGAGAGAGAGAGAGAGAGAGAGAGAGAGAAAGAGTGCAAAGAGAAATAAGGAAAGAAAGAGTAGAGAGATAAGAGCGAGAGAGAGAGAGAGGTGTGCGACGTTCCATCTCAGGAGCTGTCGTTTTCCTTTGATTTCCTATATTCCGCACCGTAATGAAGGGAGATATCCCTTGAAGAGGAAGAAAGGAGAGAAAGATAGAGAGGTACGGGGGGGGGGGGGGGGGGGGGGGGGGGGGGGGGGGGGCAAGGTGGTGGGAAAAAAAATCTTTCAGACTGACAGCTGTGCTGTGCTATCATCACCTCGCTCTCCAGCCGCCTCACGTAATGGTCCAACCGCCATCTCTCTCTTTCTGCCGCCTTTCCTTCTACCTCCGTTTTCACCCCCCACGTCTAATTCTCGTTCTTTTACCATCTCTCTTTTTTACTCTTCCGTCCTTTCCTTTGTCCGCTCTCATTTTCAAATCTTCTGTCTCTAACTTTCTAGTTTGCCTCTCTCTCTCTCTCTCTCTCTCTCTCTCTCTCTCTCTCTCTCTCTCTCTCTGTCTTTCTCTCTTTATCTCTCTCCGTGTGCGGTTCCTTCCTGTGATTAAAAGCTTTTCGCTGTCCACTGTGGCCAGCACCGGCCTGGCACTATGTGTCATCCTTTTGAAGACCAGCGGAGCGCCCGGTTACATGATAATGGTGTCTGGGATGTATCAGTGATCGTGGGAGCGCTCAGGAGGCCGAAAGGAACGAAGCAAGGAAGGATGGCGGGAAGCAGAGGGTGGCGGCCTTTTTTTATCCCGGTCGCGGAGTCGTTCACTCCAATGGTCGACTTTGTGCGGCGGAGCATGAGGGTGAATTTGAATGAAGCCGGTGAGGGAACGGGCCCGACGTTATATCTGCCTGTCATCTGACAGAGGACGAAGGGAAGATGCGTTGGGTTGATAATGACCCCGACGGGGCCGACGCTAAGGACCACGCCGCATAGGTGATCATAGATTCCTCTCACGTTCGGTTGTTTTGTCTCCGACAAAGTGCCTTTGACAACAACACCCCTCACCCTTCAACGCCCGTGATGTTAGCAAGAACAACCGTGCAAATGAAGAACGGAACGTGTCCATACACTACATCACGGTTTGTGGCGCGTGATTGGTTTAGCCATTGGTTTGGCATACCGTTGCTTTTTCACTGGGTCCACTGGATAGTCCAGGGTGCCGGGGCCAAAGAAAAACAACTTCATGCTAATCTGGTTTAAAGGATTACAATAGCTGGCATATTTGGGAGGCGAGTGTCTCAGCGCGCGCATTCATAAACAGCGGCGAGGAATCGCATCACTCGTGACAAAGTGGTAATGCAGCGTAATTGGGCCAGCAATTTCCCAGCCTAATCTAATGTTGTGCTGAGGAATGGTGGCTCACGTCTTGAAGAGTGGGTGAGTGTGACTCACAGCACACAGTTCAGTGTAGGGTGTCCATTAGGAGAGTATCCATTATATTTATTGCATAAGAAGCCAGAAAAAAGCACACACACACACACCTTCAGGCAGACAAGATAAACGGCACCTATGGGGTCCTTCATCATCTCATCGCTATCCCACACTTGTACTCCCTCTGGGTTCTTTCTTTGTCTTTCTCTCTCTTTCCTGTCTCTCTCTTAATCTGTCTCTACTCAAATAGGATGTTCTTTATGTTCTATTGCAACTCAGCTATGGAGTCCGTCGATACACTGTGTGTGTGTGTTTTAACTCATAATACCCAAACTGCTGAATCATGTAACAGAATTAAACTGCAAGTGGCAATGTGTACTGACAATTTAAACTTACAAGGACCAAGTTATTTTTATACATACAGCATATACCGTATGTACACATGTATGTGAAACATACAAATGTCTTCGCTCAGGTTTGTTTTGTTGCTTAATAAATCCACCATCAGCATTTACGTGTTGCAATGGGTTGGGCTGCAAACCGTGTTTTTGCTAGCGGTAATGCTAGGCTGCAGTGTGTGGGTTTGGTAATGGCCTGCTGCCTGCATCTGTCAGAACAACAGAGTGGCACCAAGCAACAAACCCTTTAACAACCGTGAAAGCTTAAGAGCACAAATAGAATGTTTGCAAAAAAAACTAAATATACCCATACCCTCCGACCCTCCCAAAATAATACAAACCTGCTTTTATCCATCTAGTTGCATTCCTTGTAGGCAGACACAGCACAGTGGAGCTCTCATTATTTAGCTTTTCTTAGATTTCATGTTTTTTTATCACATTTGTATATTTTGGTATTTGTATAGGCTGCTAATGTTTTATTCTTCAATATATTTAACACTTTTTAACTTGGATGTTTGACCAAATCGTTTTCGCCGATCATGATGCTAAAGTCTAGTTTTTAATTGGTACTAGGCTGTGTGACCTTGTTGGATGCAAATCACTTCTTTTGGACTGTGCTGCTGGTGAGGGACACTCGCCCGGTAAGGGAATGGCACCTGACCAATGTCTCACCACAAACAGTTGGCATGACCTCCACCAGAGCTGGAATAACTTCCACTTATTGGCGGCCGTTGCCTACCACCACTACTGTTGAGAAACCCGACGCCCAAAGGGGACCACACCTCCAACAATAACATTGTTTGACAGACTAGATGCATTGTGTGCTGTTTCTCTCTGTGGAGGGTTGACTGCTGTAGGGGTTTTGTATGGGACAGACTATGTATAGAGTGTATTGGATTGTAGAGCGTTTATTTTTTGTGTTAAATGTTTATTTCTTATGACTTTTTCTTGATTTTTGGTGGGGTCATTTTTTTTTACATGATCTCTGTCTGTCTCTCTGTCTGCCGGTCTGTCTGCAATTCTTAGAATATACTTTTTGAACCTTTACATTTGATCAAATTTGACTATTGAGCATCGCTGATTACTGTCTCGTTTGTACTCTTTGCCTCTGCGTCAGCCTCGCCTTTCACTTCATCTGAACAACTACAAGATGGCATTTTCCTGGGACGAACAAACAAAGATTTCAATCAATTAACTTCTGACTAAACCACACGACTGCAGACATCGTACTCGTTCTGGGCTTTTTACAGAACTGGGAACAGCGTGATATTTGTTTTAAATAAAATACATGGATAGGGACAAGTCTCTATTTGCTCAGTCAGGGGACGTACGTATTTGATTATTCTCGGCCTTGCATTGTTTGCCCACCTTGGCGAAGCTGAGGCAATTTGTCCTACCTTGGAGAAGATACAATCCCGTCACCGCATTGTACTCTGAGAAATTGAGAGGATTGGAAGATTGTGTTTGCTTGGGTTTATTTATCCATTTCTATGAAGCAGGGATTTGAAGCCGCTCAGGCTTTCCAGTTTGTCAGGGGCCAAGACGGCATGACCTGGATGACAACCCAATCTGTCCCCCCCTGCAGAGAGAGGTACAGGGGACCGTGTTGGGACAACGCAACAGGCCGCGTCTCCGGCGCTCCCCCTCAGTCCCCCGTCAGCCCCACACACAAGGCCCCTGCAGCGCGTCATCCCTGGGCGCCGTCACATACTGACACTTCCGCTCATTGTTGGAGTAGCCTCTTCCACAGTGGCGCGCCACACCTCTGAGTCATCCCTGCTTGGGTAGAAAAGTAATTGGCTTGGGAGGGAGAGAAAAGGAGCGTTTATAATACGGCCATGGTCTTGTGAGCGAGACGCGAGACAGCCAATTAACCGGCCAAAGGAATGTCTTTGTCCGGCGTGTGCTCGTCGAGGCCTCCTCGGGAAGCGGGGAAACAAACAAACGGGATACAGATGTAAAAATCAATAAGGGGTTATGGAGCAATAGCCCAACATTATCTGGCGTTTTGACGAAAAGGTCAGGGCACTCAGAACAGCTTGAGCTCATTTTCTCCGGTTCCTCCGCGCAGCGCTGGCTTCCATTACCAAGCAGCCCATTTTTGTTTTTGTTCCTTTTTTATGTATTAGATATGAGATTAAGTTAAGGCAAGGACATTCTGATGGAATGGCAGTGCTAATAAGAATATTTGCTGTATTAGAAAAAAATGTCGGGAACAAATACCAAAAAGAAAGGTCATTTTCATTGACACCTCCCTTTTCGTTGGAGGTAACACGGGAACAAAATGAATTACCCATGAGCACCCATTTGAAATTCGGTATCCAACACCACGTATCTTTTATGCGCAGTATGTTGTTGTTTTATTTTGGGTGCATCCATTCACTTCATCGTTCCCTGTGTACCATCCGCAACCCGCAGAAAAGTTACGTAGAACTTTACACAGAATCATGTGAAGTTTGCTGTCAATTCCCCGGATCTGTGTGAAGGAAAGGGAAGAATAAACCAACATCTTTTCCCCCGAACCTGCAAAACAATCCCCTGCAGGTGTTTTTCTAAATTCCCATCACTGACAGCCCTCAGCCTTTTTCTCTGTCTATGTAGACTCACTGTACTCCGCCTGTTCACTACCATGCCAATGCTTTAGCCTGCTCCTGGAACCTTATGGCTTGGAGAGAGACAGCCATGCTCTGGCTGAAAGCGCTTGGAGCTGCTCAGAGCCAGGAGGGAGGTGGTTTGAGAGAGAACGAGAAAGAGAGAGAGAGAGGGAGAGAGAGAGTGATGCACAGAGAGAGGGAGAGAGAGGGAGAGAGAGGAGGGGGGGGGGGCGTGGGGGGGTAGAGAAAGAGAGAGAAAAAGAAAGAGAGATATGGTGGAAAAAGAGCACGGCTGTGGGCCAGACCTAGCCTCCTGTTCTCTATGTGTTCACCAAGTCCAGGGAATTCTGGGCTTGCTGAGAAAGTAAATAACGTGTCTTTAGCTCTGTCAAAGTTTGCCTGGCGTGAAGCATGAAGCTCAGTGGCGGGGCCAGAATGAAGCTTGGCTAATTGGCGATTCATAGGAGGATGAGTAATTGGAGATTCGAAATCCATCTGAAAAAGACACAGGAAGTGGAAAGGGAGTATGGTTCCATATTAGTAGGAGAGATAACGTTTGAATTGATCAATGCAGGATTTGCGTGTCAAAAATCAGGTATTACAACAACCGTATCAGTCCTCTTAGGCAGCTATATCTTAATATCTCATTAAATGATTAATGCCAATATGATATCCCAATTTGTGTCTGTAACACTTTAAATGAATTTGCTGTTTATAAGGTTTTAGATATGTTTTACCAGAGTAGGCATATACTCAGAGACACACTCTATAATTAAATTCTCTCTTTATATTAATAACACCTCATCAGGATTTGAAACATTAAAGGTCTTTGATGTTGCTCAACCACATTGGGCTTTCTCTGTGTATCATTATAATTTTAATAACCGAGTGATACTACAAAGTAAAATAAATAATGTTATAGCAGTCATGCTCTACACACTTGATTTATTAGTCAGTACTCTCCATTTTCAATTTGAGGAGATCTTTGGTGTATTTTTCTTCTTTTTTTCCGTTTGCGCCACTGGGGTGGAAGTTCCATCACGGAACAGACAGAACAAAGCCCAACTTTAATTAGCTAAGCTCGCTGGTTCCCAGTTGGTGTGCCTCGGGGCTAACACATCACAAAACGGTTGTGTCCTCTTTCACTGCAGAAATCATTACAAGGCCATGTAAACAAAGAGTATGTTCTGCAACTTTATGGGTTGCCTTTTTTTTTTTTTTTTTTGGACGCCGAAGATGACAGCATGAGGGAAGGAATGGGAGACTGTGGTTTAGTGAGTGGATGTAACAGTAACAGTAAGTGTGATGGGATGAGTGGACACATGCACACACTCGGTGAGCATATTTGTATGCAAGTGTTTTTCACTGTGGCATTGACAATAACAAATTCAAATCCAATTTGGCCTAGAACTCTGAAATGAAAATGTAAAAAATATATATAAAAATCAGAATATGCATTCTGTAAATTGACCTGGGAGTCTATAGGTGTTCCATACTCTCTTATATCCCATCCAATTACTTTTCATAAGTACCCTTCAATTGCACCTGTCAAGTTGGATGAGGATAATTATGTCTTTTCTTACTGAAGCTGTTGAGAACACCTGGCTCTAGCAGTTCCAGTTAAACACTTTTTAGGGGAACATATACTGGAGATATTGTTACGCTGTGTTCTTGTAGAGAATACTTTTGTTCAAGATTCACTTCACCAGTGTATTTGAATGATGGGGTTTTGGTTTGATATGTTTCATCCACAATGCATCTTAATAAAATAAAGTAGTTGCAGATGTCCAAATAGATCTCATCCCTTATATATAGCGTGGTCTGTGTGAACTGTAAAAAAAATGTTGGCCTTTTAGTTAGTTCAACTTGTTTTAATAAGTTAGTTGTACTAAAATTAAGAAAACATTGAGTCAACTTGTTATTTCAAGTTGGAACCTGCTTGGTTCCTCCTCTGTTACCAATTGTGAAAAAAGGTGTCTGTTTGGGGTTCCAGACGCGTTTGCGTTAAAGTGCTGTATCGAGAAAATGTATTTTTTCAACTTTCAAATATATGTCAATATCATTAAATAATCAGTTTTCTGTTTGTCAATTTCGTCAAATTGACTTTTCATAGTGAGTTGCATGAACTTAAATTGAAGCACATCAAACTAAAATAACGAAGTTGCCAGAACCTATTCTTTTCTCATCTTACTCAAAATCTTAAGGCAGCCAGCTTACTCATAATTCTAAGTTCAGCCAACTTTAATTTTTTTACAGTGTACATGGACAGGTCTGACTGTAACTGCCTCTAACATTTAGCTGAAATAAAATGTAAAAAAAACTAGCTGAAAGTTCAAAAACTGTTGGGAAAATGAAAAATGTGCGTGCTTCAAGATTCATGTTTAAAAGTACATAAATCCATTAAATATCTTCCTGGAGATGTGCTGAGGACAGTTACCTTGACGTGTGTGGTAAAGTGGTCAAATCTGGCATGCTGGATGTCACAACAAAAGTACCGCTCAGCTGCGATTCAAGTCAAGCATGCTAATCTCGTTAGCCACACCGACCTCACTGCTAAGGGTCCTCCAAGGACTGTTGATTCTCAGGCCATTTCCACCTTAGCCAGGCACAAAATGCCTTACACTCTGAAATAAGTTGCCTATTGATTAAATAGTTCACTCAAACATTTTTTTTCACTCTCTCAGCGTTTGTATTTCTTTCCTTTCTGTGTGAATGAACTCAGTGTGTTGGTAGTGTGAATAATCATGTTGTGCACACTCCATTTCACGTGTCTGCTCTTCTATTAGAGGTTGCGTTCCATTGAGTCATGTACAAATCGGGGAGAGAAGTCTGTTTAATCGAAAGAACATGCTCATCGATAAAGAGATAAGATCTGCATTACAAATGAGGTTCGGAATAACATTGTTGACCCTTATGATTGCCTTTCGACAGTGCTGCATAACAATGTCTCAATGAATGATTATAGAATTATGAAATGAGTGGAACTGTTACGACAGTTTACCTCAGTTAAGAATGGTTGCTTACACTGTTGCTGGTCAAGCTGTCATGAGCACAGTCTGACCTGCTGCTTCGTCCAAAGTAAGTGAAATTATACCAAACTGACACCATCCACAAACTCAGCTCGTGACCTACCTTGTAAAACGCGTTCAATTTTTCATGTAATTTATTTATTATTTAACGAGTAAACATGCTTAACTTTTTTTATCTTTTTGATTTTCATCACAAAATCAACATTAGGGATAATCCACGGACCTCTAGCTGCCTTTCATCATGTGTATGTACTTCCTGTATTTCTCTCTTCTTCTCCCTTTCCATAGCGCTGAACACACTAATGGAATCACACTATGGCCGGCGTACAAACCCTAGAGCGGCTTGACGACTCATGGAAATAATATAACCACCTTGCGACAACTGGGTTGCACACTCTTAGCACACAGTGATGGTGCGCGGCGATGTCTTGCGGTGCTTTGAAAGGTAACAAACCACACAATCAACGAAAACCTGTACGCATCAACGAAAACAAGTACTGGAAAAAAAATGCTATGCAAGTTTATGCATATACCTGTAAAACCATCAATGTTGTTTTAATTGCTCATTTGTTTTTCACACCACAGCCAAACATCATCGGATAAATCATAAAACTTTAAATTTTCTTTTTTAGATGCCTTCAAATGAGTAAACTTATTATAATCTCGTCAGCCTCGTTCCATGTGCACGTTGCGAGGGTTGTTACTGTCGTTGTTGCATGTTATACAATATAGAAGCCTCCCAATGGCGAGAATCAGAAAGTGTGGGCGGGATACGCTTTTCTTCACTGGCAGGCAACGGCAGCATTATGCTAATGAAAAAGCCAGAGGAAGGTAAAGAGTGATAGGGACAGAGAGAGAGAGAGAGAGAGAGAGAGAGAATGAAAGAAGCAAAAAGAAAGAGAGTGTGATGGCGAGAGCCCGACAAAGAGAAAGGCGGAGAAAGTGTAAAAAGATAGAGCGAGAATGGGCCCAAAACTCGGTTGTAGATCGAAAGATAAATATAAAGGGAGGGAGGGTTGACAGGAGAGGGGGATAACATAAAGATTTGAGTGTGGGAGCGAGCGAGAGAAAGAAGCCGCATAGTGTGTTTGTGGGGGCGCGTTTCTAGCGTGTGTCACCTCTCGCATTTAAATGGCCTCCTTCCCGTTCTTCACACGTCATTTATATTGAGTCGGACACGTGTTGGAAAACCAGTTCAAACGCATCAGGCAAGACACCCAAACCATTCACAGAGAAAGAGGGAAATAGTTGGAGGCATGCCATCGCGTTGCTAATAATCCTGGCCACGTCCCAGTGTAGTCATTGAAAACAGTAAGTCTTATATACGCATTATCCTTATTTTGCTAATATGCTGGAAATGTACATTCGGCCATACAGTACGACATGCATTTTAAAAGACATGCAGTGTTGTGGACTGCAGGCTGTTAAGTGCCCTCGTTGCATTTGACATTTATGTGGAGCAGAGTTTTATTGCGTTGTAATCATGCATGTGGTATTGAACCCGAGCCAGGTACATGTAACATAGTAGTTCAACAAGCCGTGAACAAAATAAGCCTTGTAAAATTAAACAAGTGAAGTAAGACACGCACTTCGTCGCCTTCATTAAGTGGCTCTAAGTGAATATCCAAAGATATACTGATTGATTTTGGCACAAATGCCAGTTGTGTTGTACATTTCTATTAATGAACATGCATCAACCAGACTAGCTTAAAGATTCGGGATGTTATCAAACGAAATGACTCATCAGTTGGAACTTATCTAAGTTCTAACTCCTACTGGTCATTGAGTTCCCAAAGCGCAAGTACAAAGCAGGATCCGTGTTAAGCGAAACGCTGTAAAAGGGTCAAAGTGTAATTTTCCTTTCCTAAAGTCCTACAGCCCAACCGTCAGGTAGGCAGTCCTACCTGAGAACACCACCGGCTCTGCGGCCTCTTCACTGTGAGTGTTTCAGCTTCCATTTCTCCCCCTTTGTAATGCCGGGCCATCTCATTAATAACGCCTCTGTTTTTTTTGTTGTTGTGTTTTTTTTAATAGAGCAGCTCCCAGGGTGAAGATGACACATACAACTGCTCCACTGCTCTGCTCTGCTTTGTTTCTCATCATTACAGAGTTTTAGAGACGTCCCAGCTGATGGATGACGTACCCCCCCCTCCTCCTCCTCCTCCTCGCATCCTTCCTCATTCCTGCTCCCGCCACTGTCGCTCGCCGAAGGAAAACGCAGGACGACTTGATTGATTTATTTCCACATGGCCGCCTTCGTTTCCAATTACTGTTATTTTTTATGATGTTGGGACAACTGGCTCCACCACAGCCTATTAGGTAATCTGTCTATCCACTCTGGCACTCACTTTAATTGTGTCTTTTGTAATGTTAATTCATTGGGATTGTTGTTGGGGGTAGAGGTGGAGGAGGGATGGGGGTGGGGGGGGGTCTAAGACCCTTCACTGAAAGAAATGGGACGCGCCCTTTTTTTGTCACTTTGAATGGTTGTGCGTGGAGTGCATCAGTGTTGCGGACCGACTCATCTGCCAACTTCACCGCAATTCAAGTCTTTCCGAAGTTCTTCAGGAAGCAGTGGAAGCTCCACATCAAATGGCTCCACCACACCACGGGCGCACACCTTGCACCAGACGCAACGATATCCCCTCACGGGAAGGCCCGGTTTCTCTCCTCCTCCTTCATTTTTAAAAGTTTTTTATTTATTCTTCTCTGTTGTCCAGGTACTCTGGCTCCAATGCGGTGCGCTCCGTCACTGCCCAGTCCCGCGCCCTCCAGGCCCATCCTTTACAAAGACGAATTAGCCCGCGCTGATGCACCGTGGAGTAGACGAGAGCCCGGCCAGGAAAACTCTGACTTTGTTGAATGAGAACATAATGGATTGTAAGGTTCGGAACGGAGGAGCCGGCGCCCACCCGGCAGAGCGGAGGAAGCTGGGGATGGGGGGATGGGGATTGGGGGAAATCATCGCTCCTAAATCTGTCACAGGCCTGGTGACTAATGGTCACCTCTCTCTCGTTTATTCCACTCGACCTGTCAGCCCAGACAAGGTCAATCCGACTCGTCCAGGCCCTCCTACTAGGTTCTGGATGGCTCTCCAGCCCTCTCCATGATCCCAAAGAACCGGTATGACGCCATGGGCACTGCTGGCCTATGTCTGTGTTTCTCACCGTCTCCGCACCTGTGACTTGATGTGTGTGCGTTTGGTGTGTGTGTGTGTGTGTGTGTGTGTGTGTGTGTGTGTGTGTGTTTTGCCGTGCGTGTGTGTATGTGTGTCTACCTTGTATGTGTGTTTCAGTGCATGCGTGTGTGTGTGTGGTGAGGTATATATGTGTGTGCGTTTGTGTGTCTGGCACTAAAGGTACCAGTGGTCTCCAATTTCCAAAACCAGACGGCCACTCACTCAGCCTCTCAGCAATCTCGAGGCCCTGCCATTTACTTTGACCTACAACTCTCCACTCCATGTCTCCTTGTCTTCCTCCTCTTCCCTTTCAATAATTGCATCAGTCTCTCTTTCTCTGTCTAATCCCTTAATCCTATAGAGCCGTTTTATTTTCTGTATTCCTATTTGAGGGTACAGCGGGAAAAGGGTCTATCTACAATTACAAAGCGCAATTAAAAATAAGCATTTCGAAAGGGAAAGATTAAAGAGTGTTTTATGATAAAGCTCGGCCAATCACCCAGATGGATATTGGGCCTGGAATGGTTTGCCCGCATTTTTATGGATGAGTCAGTGGACGAGTCCGGGGGTTTAACCAGAAGAGGAAGCAAGCCGGTCAGTCAATCAGTCCGTCAGGCAGTGAGTCAGTCAATCAGTCAGTGAGTCAGCCAGTCAATCAGCCAGTCAATCAGTTTGTCAGTTAGCCAGTCAGTCAGTCAGTCGACGGGGGACAGCAGACGGTGTGGGCCGCTCAGATGGCTACAAATTCCTCCAAATCCTGTTGCCCTCTGTCAATTATGAGCAATAATCCCAGTATCTGGGAGTCAAATGGGCTCTCAGCAGGCCTGGATCTCCACTTGGCTCCGCCACCGCCCTGGCACGCGGTCGCACAGTCTAAAAGGAGAGGTGGCCAAGGAAGGGGAATGAGAGAAATAGGAGGGGTACACTGGATGGAGATTTAAAAAAAAAAAAATGGGGGGGGGGGGTTGGATTGAAAAAGAGAGAGAGAGAGGGAGACGTGTTGACAGATACCTGCATGCAAAGATAGAGGATGTCTGGGGGGGGGAAACTGGCAGAAATGGAGGAAAAACATTATGACGTTTGATTTACACAGCGATGTAAGAAAGTTAAGATATACTGAAAAGGAGAGAGAGAGAGAGAGACCCTGCCAGAAAGACAGTCTCTAATGCCTCTGCTGTGCTGGCTTCACCTGAACCTTAAGAAAGGAAACCAGCCCATTCATCTCTCCGGCATCGTGAGTCAGCACGGGGAGCGGTACGGTGCCCTCCCCACGCCCTGTTCTCCTCCACTGTCTGTCTGGGCGCCCAAGGATCTCCAGTGCGGAGATGTGGTGAAGGCCGTTAAAATGCTTCAAATAGGACAGCGGAAAGGATATGTGTGGGTCGGCTGGTCAATGTCAATGGGGTCATCAGTGTTATTCCCAGTATTTAGTATTTCAGTGTTCTCCTGGTAATCGTTTGTCATCCAACTCCATCCCTTTTAAAATAAAAAAGTAGGATAAGAGCCAACGATTCAAAGACGCTCGTTAAATTGCTCCATGAAAAGTAAGCCAAATGAAGAAATGATAGTGATGAAAATACAAAAAACTCACAGAGCACGTTTGGGGGTGTCCTTGACAATTAGACGAGCCCAGTCACCTCATTTTCCCTCCCAAGTATATGCCCGCTCAATTCCCTTTCCCAACGAATAAGATATTGACATAAGATAGATCCTCTTAGCACATTAAACAGCGGTTGTCCACATGTTGAAGGTTTCAAATGATAATAACGTCTCCCACACTCTCTTCCAATCACATGTGGACAGGGGCGCACTTGGAGTGCCAACAACTAGCCGGACTCGGTCAGGGTCCAGCGAGCCAGAGCCGGTTTGAGGGAATAATGAGCTTTCGCCAACAGCCATGGGATCTGCTTCATTCTATACTTCATCATAACACACATTGAGCCCATAAAGTCATCAGAGGGGTCTCATGTTGAATTAACACCACCACCGCAAGCCCCCCGCCGTCAGGCAGGACGGCGCAGATGGAGAGGCAGAGGGAGAGGGAGGGACAGAGAGGGTGAGGGATGGGGACAGAGAGAGAAAGAGAGGGTGAAAGGTAGGGACAAAAAGAGAGGGAGAGTTGTAGAGACAGAAAATGAGAAACGGGGGGAGGCGTAGAGATGGCTTCCCAGTTTGCAGTGGGTTATGATTATTTCTGATAACTCTCCTATTATCTCTCCCTTTCTCTCTCTCTCTTTCCGTCTATATTTATCTATCTGTCCCTCGGAGTTTTCCCCGTCCCTTGCTGACGTATTCAGATCGTTGCCTCAGCTGACATTGCTTGTTGGATGACTGAGTCTAATTAAAACCGTCGGGTGTCGGCATTGGGTCCGCTCACTCCACTCCCCCCCCCACCCCAAACGATCCATACGCCAAACTTCTTCTGGGAGATTAAAAATGTTAAGTGGTTGGCTTGGTCTCCCCCAGGCTTGGGATTCTTTTCACTGGGCGCTTTCATAAAAGTAATTCAGTTATTGATTAAGCAGTCAAAAGTGATATGTGCTTTAAGTCTTAAAGGGATGTGGCAAGGTTGCTGTGCACGGCCAGCTGAGATGTGGACGGGATGATGTCGCACGGAGGTGGTATGACGGGGTTTTTCACGTAAAAAGGAAATGGTTTTGTCATGCAGCAGACAGACATGAACATCTTATTCAACCTAGTATAGGTGGCTGGCCAAGGGTGAGCTGTAAACGTTGACCGTGCAGAATTCAAGATGGATTATTCTGAATTAAAGTGAATATGCACGTTAACTTATCGTAGTCTTTGCTAACACGCAGAACATGACTTTGGTGGAAATAGTCTAAATTAACTTGTTTAATTTTTTATAGAGATAATAGAGTAAGTGCAGCAATGCATTGCTTGTTCTGCTTTTCCAACTAAATTGCAGTAATAATCTTATATAGTGCATAATTAAATGCAATAGTAATGCCTTCGCGAAATCGCTTTCAGAACCAGGAGAAGCAACATTTGAAATGTGATTGGTGTATTTGAGTAACATGCTAATTAAAAATAGTAATAAGAATTACGATAATAACAATAATAGCTGTTGGTACAGGTGTCTTCTACACATGTACACACACACACACACACACACACACACACACACACACACACACACACAGATCATACGGTCATTATGTTGTGCCTTATGTAAAGCACAATTGTCATACAAATACATTCAGATCAAGTCAAGTCAGATCAAGCTAATGCCCCATGTTTAACATCACTAAACTTTATTTCCATGGACTCCTTGACAGTGACTTGAAATATTTGTTGAGCTATTCCAGTCCAGTGCACCAAAATGTCCATCAAATTGTTTATCTCATACCTCTGCTATCTTTAGCTTTAGTTTACATATAAAAGCACACAGCGCTGACATTTAACAGGATCAAGATAACGTGAAAGAGAAATATCAAGAAAGAAAAATAGAGCTTCGCTAAGGGACGGCCTCTGTCAGAACGAGGGGAGGGGAACAGAGGTGTGTGCGTGGGGCGCGGGGCGGGGGATAAAGTCGTGTGCTGATGATTGGGCGATAAAGAAGATGAGGGTGAGGAGGGGGTAGCAGCAGAGGGAGGGAGAGAGGGAGAGGGTGGGCGAGCGAACCGATAAGAGCCACGTCTCTTCTCTGTGCCAGAAGATGGGGGCCCCACTTTTGGCTGGCGTCCCGGACGGATTAAAGGAAAAGGTGAGGGGCCGCCCACCGGGGAGACGGACAAGCAGCCATCTCATCAGCCTCCATTTGATGAAGACATCACACAGCGACCGGGGTCCAAAAGAGTCGACAATTAAAGCACACCCACTATCAAACGAGAGGGGGATCCTTTGATCTAGCCGTAATCGGGAAACAAGGGGAGCCCATATGTGCTCCTCCGAAGTGCCCCCCCCCCCGCCTCCCTCTTCGCTATGGCGATACGGGGCACGGCGTCATGACAACGACGTGACCTGGGAGCAAAAAAAAAAAGGTTTTACGAGCGGAGGCTTCTCAACGCTCCTCCGTACAAATCGTGCGCTAATTGCCGCGGTAAAACACGGATCATACAGAACAAAGACAAAATAGAGAGATAGACCGGAAGGGGGAGAGCGAAAAGGAAACAGAGGGAGAGAGAGAGAGAGAGAGAGAGAGAGACAGACAGAAAGAGACGTGTCAAGTCATTAGCCTAACGATCTGATCGTGGTTTGGGATGGACGGACGATGGCAGCTCATTAATTGGCCGGTTATCTCCTCGGAAAGAAAAAAAAGGAAAAAGAAAGAGAGGAGAAAAAAAAAGAGATAGAGGGCTCCCGTTGCTGATACAGAAAAGAGCTCTCTCCACGCGCCCCCTCGCTCCTCTAATCCGACGTGATATGTCCACCCCCTCATGTGTTGGACCCTGCTGTGTGCAGTGATAAATCACGAGGGCCTGGCCAAATCAGTAACCATTACAGCTGGAGCAGCGGGGAGTCCGGGGGAAGGCAGGGGGAGCTCGGGAGGAGCTGCGGGACTGAGGGGCCGCGTGACTGGGGTGGAGCGTGGACTTTTAATGCGGCGAGGGTGGGGTGTCGGACCATGGCTGGGGTCTCTGGCTGTAGCCGGTCTGCAGATTAGAGGGGGCGGGAAAAGGAGGTTAGCTACTCAGTGGGCTGATATCAATATAGACCTATTACAAGCACATTACAATATATGAATGAGGCTGTGTTCTTTTGCATTTCATTAAATACAGTTTAGAAGGCGTATTACTTCAGGAAATGGACCCTATCTGATTGTCTGAGTGGAAGTCTCTGTCTGATGTTTCTTGTCTAGTGTCCCCCTCTCTTGTTTTTCTTCTGCCTCGTAAGACACTCGGCGAGACGCCTTTCCTGTCGCTGCGTCTCTCCTTCAATCATGGCCCGGCAGTGCCGTTCACTTGGCAAACAAGCAAATGTCACTGTTAAGTAACTAAATAAATCATGCCATTAATTACCAGCCCCCCTCCTCCTCCCACTCTGTTCCCCGCTCTCTTGATCTCTCTGACTTCTGATGTGCAAAGCCAGGGATTTCACTTTCAAAGGGAATGCAAAAGTGGCCACCTTTGTAGTATGAGCGTGATCATGATCCCCCCCCCCCACCCCCCTCCTCCTCCAGAAAAAAATACTTGGCCTCTTGTGAACAAAAAGGTTCCGGAATAATCTAAAGCCTCGACTGCGCACCACTGTTTGCTAGTCAAGTGTTTTTACTGGCAGCCCACTTTATTTGTTTAGAACCCGACTCAGACCACTTTAGAGGCATATAGTGGGGAGTCTTCCAAGGCTTATGAATGCAATAGTGGGATAAAACTGTAGGCTTGTGGCTGAGTGTGAAAGCATGTGCGTTGGGGAGCAAGTGGGATGCTGGGCCAGATATTTTCAGCAACATCGTGCCATATCATGTCGTGTTCACCTAAAAATGTCACTTTCAAACAGCCCGTCAAAAGTCAATATTAGGTAAAACCACACACACACACACACAAACACATATATTGAAATGTGTGTGAACGTGTGTGCATATGTGTGTATTTCTGTGTGTGTGTGTGTGTGTGTGTGTGTGTGTGTGTGTTTCTGAGTCGCATTCCAAAAATGTTTTAAATTGAAAGCAATTCCAAGGCGGTTGTCCCAGTGGCGTGCCTGCTTTCAGACTGATCACAGTGAGCATCAGAAGTGACAAGACCTTGGAATCTCTCCACGTGTCAAAAAGCAGAAAACAAAGCGAGATGAACCTGGAGTACGGTCCGGTCCATCCGAAGTGTTGATTGATAAATAACGCAGGAGAGAGAGGGCCCGGGCCTCCTGAGCCCGGCTCCGTGCATCGTGCTGCATCTGCCCCGCGCCGTCTCATTGGTTTGGACAAGGAGCGGGCCGTTTACGATTCTGACTCGACATTGTCAGTCCGTGGTTGAGTCCTCCACAGGGAGCGTTTGGGGATCGATGGTTTAAAAAAAACAAAAAAAACCTCAGAGGTCAGACAAGGACGGCGTGCAAACGAGCTCCTTGGTATTCAGCAGGAAGGCTCCCGCTGCTCGATCGGAGCTATTCTCGTACGCTCTTCGAACAAGGGAAGGTGTGCGTTTGTGTGTGTGTGTGTGTGTGTGTGTGTGTGTGTCTGTCTGTATGTGCGTGTGTGTGTGTGTGTGTGTGTGTGTAAAGAAAAACATGAAACGACTGATCTGTCTGATGTTTGGGGCGAGTCAGGTGTTCTTTTGAGAACCTCATCAGACTGGGGCTTGTTTGTTATTCTGCTAGGCTGCAGTGTTCCATATCGGTTTAATGTTATGAGTGTCAGAAGCGGCATGGAATCAATGCCTGCTATGTTTTGATGTTATCAGCATGCTTGTTCCGTTCTCAATTTAATCTAAATTATTGGCCAGCCTATCGACCGCCGATTTTTTTATCTCTTGTGATTGATTATTCCATAATGGTGCAATCTCAGCTCATTAATTCCTCAAACAATGGCGGCGGCCATCTTTGATTGGGGCACAATTGCAATCACCCCAGTGCATCTGGAATGGAAGTTTTAATAAGACGTCCAACACAATTATAATCCCGATGAGAGTTAATGTGTTCCGCTGTTTGTTCCGCGTGACTCCGGCATGGGACTGATCGGGGCGGATGATTATGACAATGCTGAGTTGAAGTGGCCAGAACAACTCGCTAATAGGCGGCCTTGTTTATACTATAAGAGGAGCACAGCGTAGGTGGTTGATGAATGCTGTCACTTCATTACTGGGCATCATCCAGTGGGTTATGAACAGAGTTGACAGAGGGCAACAGCCAAGCCAAAGCCTAATGGCTTTATCCAACGCAGAACCCCAACATAGAACAGGCACCTTTTTATAAACCCTGTCATTTGAAAGAACCTCTGAAGCAATCCAATGGGTCAGGTAACCCCAGGATGATTGGCACACATAAAGCACATGCATAAGTATGTGTCCGTTTGCTAGTTCTTAGCGATGCGTCAAAGTTCACATCGAGAAGTTGCCAGGAATACCACCTAGTGGTCGTTTGTTAATTGCGTTCTTGTCATTTCAGGGGAACACTTTTTCAGGACTCTGGAACAGGAAGCTATATAGCTCCTATGCTAGCTGTTCCCATCTTACAAGACATCCATCTCTTTAGTCAGCGGTTAGTAGCCATTTTCCGCTATCCCGGCAACCCACAGAAACTTCCGTACGTTACAGAATTTTCCCACATTGTCTTCCTAATAACACACTTGTTGAATGCTTAACAATGTGTTCCTGAAATTGACTCATTTCATCTCTTATTACTCTGTTGAATATTGGCCAAGTTGGCAGGAAATTAGACACATAAAACGAGCATCTATGGCTTTCGATGACACTTATTTATCGTGATGCTTTTTGGAGTAAGGTGTCCAAACGACCAAAGCAAGAAAGTAGGAGATAATGACAGGCAACGAGAACGGAAATGTCTTACTGGCTGTCATCCTGTGCCAGCCCCACTGCCTCCCGAGACACCTGGTGTCTCAATGATGGACCCGATATTTATCTGAAAGTAGGGCACCACCAGACACAACTCAAACAGCAGTCCAGGTCAAGGGAAAAAAACATTGGGGGCAAAGGCAATGCAACCTTTGGAGGTCAAGCCAAGCAAGCAACCCAGTCACCCGGAAACCTTGCTGGGAGAATCGGCGGAGCCTCTGCTCTAGACTAGCTATTCAGCGTGCCATGAAATTGTTGTTGCATTCGTGTCCATTGTAGTCGGTGACTCATCGATTGCTCTTGCAGGACTCAAACTTGATGAATTGGTAATGTGAGGACAGATGGACAGACAACCAGAACAGAACAGAACAAACAGAAACATTCATAAGATGTCGAAAAAAAAAACAGCACAGTGTTCACTCTCCACAGCCGTATACGCCCCAAACTCATCAAACATGTCAGCTCCTTGAAAAGGTGAAACTGTTTTGCTAAGTGAAGCCGCCGGAAAAAAATCATTAGCATAACATTACGGTGGCCTGCGTCTTTCTGGCGGTGGGCAAACAGTACGTTGTGTTAGCAAACAGAGGGGCGCCGAGTCTTATAAAGGAATACAATTTCAGAGTGCCAGAATCCTTTTTTTTCCAGGGCACACAACGACAAGGTTTGTTCTAACAGCTTACAGAGAGCTTCGCGAGTCTCTCTCTCTCCCGCTCAGCATTTACATAGATCAACAAGTTCCCCTGTCCTACGCACTCGATGAACCGGTGATTGTACGGAGAGATGCTGGAGAGAGAGCGGGAGGGAGAGAGAGAGAGAGCAAGAGAGAGAGAGGTCGGGATTCTCCAAGGATAGGTTGAACAGAGAAATAGCCTGCACATGGGGCTGTTGTTATTGTTATAGGAAGCATTTCTGATACTCAACCGTTGTGTGTAAATGTCTTGATAAGCGGTATAATTCCGCCATTTTCCAATACTGTTAGAACATTTGATTGTGTGCACAAGACTGTGTCAAAATGTGTCATGCAAGAGAAAGGAATATTTTTCATTTCTGAAAGTATTGAAAAGCATTGTGGGGAAAGATAAGAGGAGGATGACTTTTTCATACACGGGTAAAAAGAAAAGAAGACTCTTCATCTTTCAGCTGTGGGTCAGCTGTGTTTATCTTGTGAGCCCCATGTTGCATCCAAAGTCAACAGAGCTGGAACCTTGGCTGTTGTTGCCCATGACAACAGTTTGCAAAGGCAGCCTTTTTAGGGGTACAGTCCAGGTCTCTGTTGTGTAGGCCGTACGTTCGTCCGTATTTATTTGACTAACGCCATTCCTCATCAATAATAGATCTATATTTTATAGAGGAATATACTAGATAAACAATGGGTTTCTGTGCCCGCCATCACCCCACCCACCCACACACACAGACGCACACAAACACCCCAGCAAAATATCTGCGATCCAGCTCCATCTAAATATAATTCTACTGCATTGGATTTTTTTAGCACGGTGGCTCGGTGGTTAGCACTGTTGCCTCGCAGCAAGAAGGTCTTGGGTTCAATCCCCACCTGACCCAAGGGCGTTTCTGTGTGGAGTTTGCATGTTCTCCCCGTGTTTGCGTGGGTTTCCTCCGGGTACTCCGGTTTCCTCCCACAGTCCAAAAACATGCAGGTTAGTTGGTGACTCTAAATTGCCCGTAGGTGTGAATGTGAGTGTGAGTTGTTGTCTGGCCCTGTGATAGACTGGCGACCTGTCCAGGGTGTACCCCGCCTCTCGCGCTGGGATAGGCTCCAGCCCCCCCCCGTGACCCTGTACAGGATAAGCGGTAAAGCTGATGGATGGATGCATTGGATTTTCTTTCCAGTAGTTAGTCACACTCAAGCCAGAGTAGCAGGTTTAACATATTTCAGCAAACTGATGATGCAAGGTCAGTGAAGAAACAAAAAGAAAGCAGGTAATACAGTTCAAACATTTTAAGGCAATTGTGTTTCGCGTAACATCTTTTCCCCCTTCATTGTAATTTCCTGTTACATTATCCAATGCAGTAATGTAGCTCCAAAGTGCTGGCGCTGCACATCATACAAAACACCATCTGACATTTACTTAAACCACAGTAATTATCGCTATTTCTGTAGACACTCGTCTCATGGGCCGCAAACGAGTGGTGTGTTGAGTGATGGTAGCAGCATTGTACAGCAAATGAAAGGGAAACTGCACCCATAAGCATACAGTGAAACTGTATGTATATCAGGATATATGTGTGTGTGTGTATGTGTACAGGAATACCACTTCATTTTGCGTGGGCTGCAGGTGATGTCCACTTGTGTATGTTTGTGTGTGTGTGTGTGTGTGTGTGTGTGTGTGTGTGTGTGTGTGTGTGTGTGTGTGTGTGTGTGTGTGTGTGTGTGTGACTCCAAAACCATCAAGTGTTTACAGAAGTAGATGTAGTGAAGTGCATGTTTGAATAGTGTTATGTAATCATAATTTTGAGTCAACTGTTTTGGCTGGTTATTCATCTGGCTTTGTTTAACTTAAAATACCAGAACAAACTTTTTTTTTATCAAGAGGTTATATAACAGATTTTCATGATACAGAATGTACTCCTAACCTTTGTACAACCCAAGTAAGATCAGTGAGAGTTGATTATTGTGCTTTTTTTGTGCTTTGTGTTTGTCTGTGTTACTTTCAATTTATAATGCATACACTTTTACATCTATATATTCTCCCTTAAAAAAATTAAGGTCACAACAGGTTTTTTTTTTATGTGTTTAATTCAAAATGCCAGAAAACATATTATGTCCCACTAGTATAGCCGGTTACATTTTTTAAAGGACCAGGGATATTTAGAGGTGTACCAGTGAGGCATCCAACACAGTGACAGGCCTTACACCTTTTCCCCAGGTTTCTCTGTGTCTATATTTCTTGAAGTGTGGTTAACCACTCTTTGTCGTGCCACCTGGTAAGAAGGGCTGCCTGACAGGCACCTGTGTGGTCCAGCAGGAAAATGGGAGGAAGGGATACAGCCGTTTCAGTCGGCTTTGACAGGTGTCATGGGAGAAACGCTGAAAGAGATAGATGAGAACTCAGAAGCTTAAAACGTTCTCATCTTTCCTCGCCTTCTCTATATCTCTCTCTTTCTCTCTATCGGTCTCTCTCGTTTTCTGTCTTTCTTTCTCCGTTAGCTCTAATCATTAAAGTAACTCCATCTAACTGCAGGACTTGACGACCTTTTCACATTGTCATGATTCAAGATGTCACGTAAAAGCAGACTTGGTTTGAATGACTATTTTGAGATCCAATAAGTTGTGACAAATCCTGCGATAACTCTAATACATCCGCTCAATATATTTTTTTAAATAATTTCTTGGGTTGAAACATGATTTTCTTTACCTGGATTTTGCTTGGCAAAACCCTTGGTGCGCATAACTAAGAAGAAAATGTAGTGTGCCCACAACATGTGCTGTATGCTATAAGGATTGACTCATGATGTTACGTTTAATACTGTATGAATGTAAATTATTTAAAACAATAAAATATTTGTATTCTGTATGTTTAATGTAACCTTATATACAGTATGTAACTGTATGGAACCGTATGCAATTAGACTGGAAGTCAAGGAAGCCGATTATATACAATAACGTATTTTAACATATATATATATGATATATATATATATATATATATGTTATAATATATATAAATATATGATGTATATATTATAATATAAATTTCAAATATATAATATATTAAAATGTGTGTGTGTGTGTGTGTGTGTGTGTGTGTGTGTGTGTGTGTATGTATGCACAAACACACACGCACATTGTAGCTCAATGACTGAACAACTTTAATCCGTATGCTGTACTGAGTATTTAGATACCTTGATCTTAAATCTACCTTTAACGGTCATTGAGCTACAATTTGAATGGAAGTCAAAGAGGCTCCATAGACCACCAGCATTTCTGAAATCAAAAAGTATAAATGATATCAAGATGAAACTTTGAAACTTTGATCAGTATGCTCTCCTGAGTATGTACATACCTCAACCATGTCTGTACTATAAACGGTCACTGATCTACAACTTGACTGTAAGTCTATGGGAGAGGCACTTAAACTGTAAAAAACTCCAAATTATGGGATGGATCAATATGATTTTTAGCACGTTGACTAAGTTGGCCAAGCTGAGCAATATGCAGTTGGAACGGTGTTTGTAACATAAAAGCTGAAAAAGATGCTCCGTTAAGCATTTTTGATTGTGCCACATACATCCCATAATATTTTCTGAAATTGTTTACGTTTCATGATCCAGCATGTCAAGATGAGCATTTTGATGTATGAACCGTGTGTCTCGCATGAAAACTCAGTGAGATAATCCAGTTTCAGTGGTATATGCAAATGAGGCTCATTTACATATTTGCATAATTATAAAAGTATTAATTGTATCAAAAATCTGAATAAGTTTCCAATGCACCATGATATTCTGAACATTTTCCCATTAGAACCGTATACGTAACATAAAATTTGTAGGAGGAGTAGCGTTTCAGCTGAGACCTAAAAAAAGCATGTTAATTAAGAATAATTAAAAATGTATAAATTACAAATGAGAAATTTTGAAAAAGCATAAATCTGCGGACCAAGACGCACGTGTGGATATATGAACCGTATGTGTAGCATGTACGGAGGCTGAGCTCTGCGAGGACATTCGAAAAAGTGTGAAAAGGTGTGAAAAATGGCCATTTTTTGCAGTTTATTAAATATTATATTAATATCGTACATTAAATGATGTCACAGTATAAAAAGCACACATCTACAGATCAGTACGCACGTTTTGATATATGAACCGTATGTGTAGCATGTACGGTTATTGACATACGGAGGCCTACGGAAAAAACTATAATAATAACTAGATGGTATGACATTTCCTGAAGAAAATGTAGTGTGCCCACAACGCATGTGCTGTATGCTATAAGGATTGACTCATGATGTTACGTTTAATACTGTATGAATGTAAATTATTTAAAACAATAAAATATTTGTATTCTGTATGTTTAATGTAACCTTATATACAGTATGTAACTGTATGGAACCGTATGCAATTAGACTGGAAGTCAAGGAAGCCCATTATATACAATAACGTATTTAACATAAACCTCATAAAAATATATATAATATTATTATATATATATAAATATATGATATATGTTTTATAATATATTCAAATATATGATTTATATGTGTGTGTGTGTGTGTGTGTGTGTGTGTGTTTGTGTGTATGTATGCACAAACACACACGCACATTGTAGCTCAATGACTGAACAACTTTAATCCGTATGCTGTACTGAGTATTTAGATACCTTGATCTTAAATCTACCTTTAACGGTCATTGAGCTACAATTTGAATGGAAGTCAAAGAGGCTCCATAGACCACCAAGCATTTCTGAAATCAAAAAGTATAAATGATATCAAGATGAAACTTTGAAACTTTGATCAGTATGCTCTCCTGAGTATGTACATACCTCAACCATGTCTGTACTATAAACGGTCACTGATCTACAACTTGACTGTAAGTCTATGGGAGAGGCACTTAAACTGTAAAAAACTCCAAATTATGGGATGGATCAATATGATTTTTAGCACGTTGACTAAGTTGGCCAAGCTGAGCAATATGCAGTTGGAACGGTGTTTGTAACATAAAAGCTGAAAAAGATGCTCCGTTAAGCATTTTTGATTGTGCCACATACATCCCATAATATTTTCTGAAATTGTTTACGTTTCATGATCCAGCATGTCAAGATGAGCATTTTGATGTATGAACCGTGTGTCTCGCATGAAAACTCAGTGAGATAATCCAGTTTCAGTGGTATATGCAAATGAGGCTCATTTACATATTTGCATAATTATAAAAGTATTAATTGTATCAAAAATCTGAATAAGTTTCCAATGCACCATGATATTCTGAACATTTTCCCATTAGAACCGTATACGTAACATAAAATTTGTAGGAGGAGTAGCGTTTCAGCTGAGACCTAAAAAAAGCATGTTAATTAAGAATAATTAAAAATGTATAAATTACAAATGAGAAATTTTGAAAAAGCATAAATCTGCGGACCAAGACGCACGTGTGGATATATGAACCGTATGTGTAGCATGTACGGAGGCTGAGCTCTGCGAGGACATTCGAAAAAGTGTGAAAAGGTGTGAAAAATGGCCATTTTTTGCAGTTTATTAAATATTATATTAATATCGTACATTAAATGATGTCACAGTATAAAAAGCACACATCTACAGATCAGTACGCACGTTTTGATATATGAACCGTATGTGTAGCATGTACGGTTATTGACATACGGAGGCCTACGGAAAAAACTATAATAATAATAATAAAAATCTATAATAATAACCAGATGGTATGACATTTCCTGAAGAAAATGTAGTGTGCACAACGCATGTGCTGTATGCTATAAGGATTGACTCATGATGTTACGTTTAATACTGTATGAATGTAAATGATTTAAAACAATAAAATATGTGTATTCTGTAAGTTTATTGTAACCTTATATACGGTATGTAAGTGTATGAAACCGTATGCAATTAGACTAGGAGTTCAGGAAGCCCATTATATATGATAACGTATTTTAAACCTCATAAAAACATATAATATATATATATTTTTCTATATATATATATATATATATGTGTGTTAATATATATACATATATGTGTATATATTATATGTATATAAATATATGATAAACGTATTATAATATATTAAAATATATGATATATATGTATGTGTGTGTGTGTGTGTGTGTGTGCGCGTGTATGTATGTACAAACACACACGCACATTGAAGGTAAATGACTGAACAACTTGAATCCGTATGCTGTACTGACCAGTTAGATACATTGAACTTAAGTCTACCATTAACAGTCATTGAGCTCCAATTTGAATGGAAGTCAATGAGGCTCCATAGACATACATGCATTTCTGAAATCAAAAAGTATAAATGATATCAAGATGAAACTTTGCAACTTTGATCAGTATGCTCTCCTGAGTATGTACATACCTCAATCATGTCTGTACTATAAACGGTCACTGATCTACAACTTGACTGTAAGTCTATGGGAGAGGCACTTAAACTGTAAACAACTCCAAATTATGGGATGTATCAATATGATTTTTAGTACGTTGACTAAGCTGGCCAAGCTGAGCGATATGCAGTTGGAACGGTGTTTGTAACATAAAAGCTGAAAAAGATGCTCCGTTAAGCATTTTTGATTGTGCCACATACATCCCATAATATTTTCTGAAATTGTTTACGTTTCATGATCCAGCATGTCAAGATGAGCATTTTGATGTATGAACCGTGTGTCTCGCATGAAAACTCAGTGAGATAATCCAGTTTCAGTGGTATATGCAAATGAGGCTCATTTACATATTTGCATAATTATAAAAGTATTAATTATATCAAAAATCTGAATAAGTTTCCAATGCACCATGATGTTCTGAACATTTTCCCATTAGAACCGTATACGTAACATAAAATTTGTAGGAGGAGTAGCGTTTCAGCTGAGACCTAAATAAAGCATGTTAATTAAGAATAATTAAAAATGTATAGATTACAAGTGAGAAATTTTGAAAAAGCATAAATCTGCGGACCAAGACGCACGTGTGGATATATGAACCGTATGTGTAGCATGTACGGAGGCTGAGCTCTGCGAGGACATTCGAAAAAGTGTGAAAAGGTGTGAAAAATGGCCATTTTTTGCAGTTTATTAAATATTATATTAATATCGTACATTAAATGATGTCACAGTATAAAAAGCACACATCTACAGATCAGTACGCACGTTTTGATATATGAACCGTATGTGTAGCATGTACGGTTATTGACATACGGAGGCCTACGGAAAAAACTATAACTAGATGGTATGACATTTCCTGAAGAAAATGTAGTGTGCCCACAACGCATGTGCTGTATGCTATAAGGATTGACTCATGATGTTACGTTTAATACTGTATGAATGTAAATGATTTAAAACAATAAAATATGTGTATTCTGTAAGTTTATTGTAACCTTATATACGGTATGTAAGTGTATGAAACCGTATGCAATTAGACTAGGAGTTCAGGAAGCCCATTATATATGATAACGTATTTTAAACCTCATAAAAACATATAATATATATATATTATTATATATATATATATATATATATGTGTGTTAATATATATACATATATGTGTATATATTATATGTATATAAATATATGATAAACTTATTATAATATATTAAAATATATGATATATATATGTATGTGTGTGTGTGTGTGTGTGTGTGCGCGTGTATGTATGTACAAACACACACGCACATTGAAGGTAAATGACTGAACAACTTGAATCCGTATGCTGTACTGACCAGTTAGATACATTGAACTTAAGTCTACCATTAACAGTCATTGAGCTCCAATTTGAATGGAAGTCAATGAGGCTCCATAGACATACATGCATTTCTGAAATCAAAAAGTATAAATGATATC
This sequence comes from Galaxias olidus, assembly GCA_026901105.3. Lineage (NCBI taxonomy): Eukaryota > Metazoa > Chordata > Actinopteri > Galaxiiformes > Galaxiidae > Galaxias > Galaxias olidus. The sequence goes on from JAPMUY010003619.1 coordinate 71,482, forward strand.
AAGATGAAACTTTGCAACTTTGATCAGTATGCTCTCCTGAGTATGTACATACCTCAATCATGTCTGTACTATAAACGGTCACTGATCTACAACTTGACTGTAAGTCTATGGGAGAGGCACTTAAACTGTAAACAACTCCAAATTATGGGATGTATCAATATGATTTTTAGTACGTTGACTAAGCTGGCCAAGCTGAGCGATATGCAGTTGGAACGGTGTTTGTAACATAAAAGCTGAAAAAGATGCTCCGTTAAGCATTTTTGATTGTGCCACATACATCCCATAATATTTTCTGAAATTGTTTACGTTTCATGATCCAGCATGTCAAGATGAGCATTTTGATGTATGAACCGTGTGTCTCGCATGAATCAGTGAGATAATCCAGTTTCAGTGGTATATGCAAATGAGGCTCATTTACATATTTGCATAATTATAAAAGTATTAATTATATCAAAAATCTGAATAAGTTTCCAATGCACCATGATGTTCTGAACATTTTCCCATTAGAACCGTATACGTAACATAAAATTTGTAGGAGGAGTAGCGTTTCAGCTGAGACCTAAATAAAGCATGTTAATTAAGAATAATTAAAAATGTATAGATTACAAGTGAGAAATTTTGAAAAAGCATAAATCTGCGGACCAAGACGCACGTGTGGATATATGAACCGTATGTGTAGCATGTACGGAGGCTGAGCTCTGCGAGGACATTCGAAAAAGTGTGAAAAGGTGTGAAAAATGGCCATTTTTTGCAGTTTATTAAATATTATATTAATATCGTACATTAAATGATGTCACAGTATAAAAAGCACACATCTACAGATCAGTACGCACGTTTTGATATATGAACCGTATGTGTAGCATGTACGGTTATTGACATACGGAGGCCTACGGAAAAAACTATAATAATAATACATACGGAGGCCTACGGTTATGACATGAGGCCTACGGCACACTAATAAAAACAGTATATAATAATAATAATAAGTAAACTATAATAATAACTAGATGGTATGACAT
>JAPMUY010003619.1:82500-90000 GCA_026901105.3 Galaxias olidus
TTTTTGATTGTGCCACATACATCCCATAATATTTTCTGAAATTGTTTACGTTTCATGATCCAGCATGTCAAGATGAGCATTTTGATGTATGAACCGTGTGTCTCGCATGAAAACTCAGTGAGATAATCCAGTTTCAGTGGTATATGCAAATGAGGCTCATTTACATATTTGCATAATTATAAAAGTATTAATTATATCAAAAATCTGAATAAGTTTCCAATGCACCATGATGTTCTGAACATTTTCCCATTAGAACCGTATACGTAACATAAAATTTGTAGGAGGAGTAGCGTTTCAGCTGAGACCTAAAAAAAGCATGTTAATTAAGAATAATTAAAAATGTATAAATTACAAATGAGAAATTTTGAAAAAGCATAAATCTGCGGACCAAGACGCACGTGTGGATATATGAACCGTATGTGTAGCATGTACGGAGGCTGAGCTCTGCGAGGACATTCGAAAAAGTGTGAAAAGGTGTGAAAAATGGCCATTTTTTGCAGTTTATTAAATATTATATTAATATCGTACATTAAATGATGTCACAGTATAAAAAGCACACATCTACAGATCAGTACGCACGTTTTGATATATGAACCGTATGTGTAGCATGTACGGTTATTGACATACGGAGGCGGAAAAAACTACGGAAAAAACTATAATAATAACTAGATGGTATGACATTTCCTGAAGAAAATGTAGTGTGCCCACAACGCATGTGCTGTATGCTATAAGGATTGACTCATGATGTTACGTTTAATACTGTATGAATGTAAATGATTTAAAACAATAAAATATGTGTATTCTGTAAGTTTATTGTAACCTTATATACGGTATGTAAGTGTATGAAACCGTATGCAATTAGACTAGGAGTTCAGGAAGCCCATTATATATGATAACGTATTTTAAACCTCAAAAAACATATAATATATATATATATCTATATATATATATATATATATATATGTGTGTTAATATATATACATATATGTGTATATATTATATGTATATAAATATATGATAAACGTATTATAATATATTAAAATATATGATATATATGTATGTGTGTGTGTGTGTGTGTGTGTGTGCGTGTATGTATGTACAAACACACACGCACATTGAAGGTAAATGACTGAACAACTTGAATCCGTATGCTGTACTGACCAGTTAGATACATTGAACTTAAGTCTACCATTAACAGTCATTGAGCTCCAATTTGAATGGAAGTCAATGAGGCTCCATAGACATACATGCATTTCTGAAATCAAAAAGTATAAATGATATCAAGATGAAACTTTGCAACTTTGATCAGTATGCTCTCCTGAGTATGTACATACCTCAATCATGTCTGTACTATAAACGGTCACTGATCTACAACTTGACTGTAAGTCTATGGGAGAGGCACTTAAACTGTAAACAACTCCAAATTATGGGATGTATCAATATGATTTTTAGTACGTTGACTAAGCTGGCCAAGCTGAGCGATATGCAGTTGGAACGGTGTTTGTAACATAAAAGCTGAAAAAGATGCTCCGTTAAGCATTTTTGATTGTGCCACATACATCCCATAATATTTTCTGAAATTGTTTACGTTTCATGATCCAGCATGTCAAGATGAGCATTTTGATGTATGAACCGTGTGTCTCGCATGAAAACTCAGTGAGATAATCCAGTTTCAGTGGTATATGCAAATGAGGCTCATTTACATATTTGCATAATTATAAAAGTATTAATTATATCAAAAATCTGAATAAGTTTCCAATGCACCATGATGTTCTGAACATTTTCCCATTAGAACCGTATACGTAACATAAAATTTGTAGGAGGAGTAGCGTTTCAGCTGAGACCTAAAAAAGCATGTTAATTAAGAATAATTAAAAATGTATAAATTACAAATGAGAAATTTTGAAAAAGCATAAATCTGCGGACCAAGACGCACGTGTGGATATATGAACCGTATGTGTAGCATGTACGGAGGCTGAGCTCTGCGAGGACATTCGAAAAAGTGTGAAAAGGTGTGAAAAATGGCCATTTTTTGCAGTTTATTAAATATTATATTAATATCGTACATTAAATGATGTCACAGTATAAAAAGCACACATCTACAGATCAGTACGCACGTTTTGATATATGAACCGTATGTGTAGCATGTACGGTTATTGACATACGGAGTATTTCTCCATAGAAAGCGGAAAGGAAAATAGTATCAAATAATTATTCAATAATTATTCGCATCATTTTATTCACAAATAATTCATTACACTGGCTGTTTATGCTGAAGGAAAATGTCAACAAAGCTAAAAACCTTTTTGTGAGATTCTTTGAGAGAAATATTGTCTCTCACTGGATGCAGAATGAATCATTAGAAAAAATCTATTTGTCATTCTGAGAATATCAATCTTTGCACGCTGGGGTAACTGGAATTGTTTCGAAACAGCGGCAAGCTATTTGTGGACAACTTAAACGTACTGTAACAATAATCGAAAACAATTGATAACCTGTCTTCTCTTCCTCTTCCTCTTCTCCTGTTCCCTCCTATTCTCTTCTCTTTTCCTATTTCGTTCTCTTATCCTGTTCTCTACTCCGGTGTTTTGTACGTCTTCCCTCCCTCATCACCTTGCCCATTTTCTGCCTCCCTGAGGGGTAAAATTGAGTAGCCGGCCAGCCCCGCCAAACCACAGCAGACAGATGCTAAAGGGGGCTACCGCTCTCTGTTACCCAGCCGTCTGGCCTCATCCTCCTGGCTGGCCGTGATGAGAGAGCTGCTTCCCACAGGGCGGTCACACCAGCACGCCCTGACGTCCGCTTGCACACGTGAGGGAGGAGCGGAGAGCGAGACTTGCTGGTGCTATCAGAGGCCTCGGAGAGATCCAAAGAGAGGAGGGAGGAGACAGCGTTTTTAGTTTTTTTTCAACGAAGCCATTTTGTTGATGACTGTGGTGGATTAAAGTAGATAGTATTCGTTTCCTGCTGTTGAAGTAAATTTGTATAGTGTTTGATTTTGTTTTTTTAAAACCTAGAAAAGGCTAGTAACATGTTTGTCCGCTGTATGGCTGTTTATTTTGGCTGTGGTAGCTTAAATCATACATTTCACTTCTCGCATGCATTCATAAAAATAGCTCTGAGTGAGTGTGGGTTGAACATCATTTCATTTTATCCAGATGTTTTCTTTCTTTTTTAAAACTCCTCCTTGGCTCTTCAACCGCCTGACCATATAAATTGTTATATCTGGAGGTGACGGACAAAGGTCGAGTATCGACAGTTCGTTCCCTCAGGTCCCAGATGTCATTTATTGACTTTTTTTCCCCCAGTGTCGTCGACTATTGCCTGTTCAAATTGATCTGTGAGCCAGCGGCAGCCCTGCCGACGGAGACCTTGTGGAATCTGGGCTGTGCCGACGCCAGCTGTGGCTCTGAATAGACCGGCGATGAATGGAACTACATAGGACCAGGTGGGACAAATTAGGACGTGACTGGGGCTCTGCCATTACAGGACCTAAAACCCTGATTGGACCGTTTCACTCTTTTCCACTCAGTCGGTATAGGGTTGCAATTAGGCGTTGTATGGGTATCAAAGGGGGGAAAAAAGCTCCGTCACTGAGGTTCTGAGATGGTAGGGGTGGATGAAAAACACCCAAACGTCTCTACAGTTGAATGGGTTTGAAAATATGGCTAACCTTAATAAGCCTGGATACGTGAATCGATCAGTATTAGAGACTGATATCCTGCCTGAGCCCGAAACGAACGTGTCTTTCAGACGCGAGAATGTCGTTGACAGAAGAATTTGAGGACCAGACTGGGCAGGAAGCAATGAGTATTTATTTTGTGAATAAGAAAAAACTTTATTCTGTGGATCTATCCTACTCTTCGAATGGATGTAGCTAATGAATGGAATAGACAAGAAAAGAGTGGGAAGAGTGAGAGTCCGTAGCAGGCGGACCAAACTTTGGATTGGAATGAATATAACAAAAGTGAAAGGGAGGGCTGGGAGACAGAGGATATAGCGGAGAAGTAGGATAATGATCATGCTTGGCACTAGCATCGAAGATAGTCATGATTTTTGACCATTTAAAGTGTGAAGCACAAGACTGAGTCCTGTTTCTCAGTGTGCCTTTTTTTGTGGAACAGCCACTGGAGTTGTTTACACCATTGCCCTTGAGAACGGGCTAGTTAGCGGTGGGTCAGCCATCTTGGGGGACCTCATCCCAAATTGCCATGGTAATGGGCACTCCGCCCAGTCTACTAGTTGTCGTTCAGGTTCATTTTAATTCCCCACCCTCCCCTACGGTGGCGCTGGAGCTTAAGTCATTGGGGAGGGGAGTTACCGACCGTTTCTGCCCCCCTTTCTGCCTTGTCGCCAGGCGAATGTCTGTGGTAATGTTTCAGGGTCTCTGGTTTTGTCTCTGTGTGTTCTGCTACATTAACCCCCATAATTAATCTAAAGGAGGAGCTGTCGCCACATCGCGACCTCGACGTAACCCGCCACCGTGAGAGCCCTGGCTACAATTACGTATTTCAACGCACACACAAATCACAAAAATGCACGCGCGCAAGCCTTCTCACGTGTAATCACATGCCTTTTTCCTGCTCCTGTACATACTGATGTTGGCGTAGACATCCACACACAAAAAGAAACACCCACCACACACGCACATACACCCACACACACAAGCAAGCGTCTGAGCTGCACAGGAATTAAATTGCTGCTCACTAGCAATCAATACACTGCCAGCAGGGATAGCTTGCAGAAATGATGAATTATCCACTTGCCGCTCCAGTTTACTAGAGGTGGAGTATTGGCATTATCATCTGAAAATGAATACTTCATACTCAGAATAGTCCATTTCCGCATGAGTCAATAATTCACTTTTTTATTTGTTCTGTGACGCCATAAAAACAACATAGAAACGTTTTCACAGTTTGATGGGATCACTTTTATTTCTGACAATTCCGGTAAGTTGAACCACCTGCCGATTTAAAAGGAGGGCATTACTGTGCCCAGCTGCGCTGAGCTAAACTAAGCTTAAAGTAAGATTTAAAGTAAGCTTAAAGTAAGCTTAGTTTACCGAAACTGAACTGAACTCAACAACAGTAAGTTCAGATAAACTAAACATATTTAACTGAGTTGAGCTAAGCAAGACTTACATTAGCTAAACTGAACTGAACTACGGTATACTGATCTGAACGGAGCTTCACTGCACTGCACTGACTTAACCAGAATTGTTATAGAAATATGATGAGCATCCCGACCAGCCCAGCCAGCTTTATGTATAGCACTGTGGTGTTAAAGGGCTTCAAGGTATCAAAATGGACAATAAAGCCAGTTATAATTGGGTCCATTGTACAAAACAGGAGGATATCGCTGGCTTTCCTTATGCTTCCCCTCATTCCCCTCACCTCCCCCATTAGGTGAGTGAGAAACATGGACTGGAATACAAAGGCACGGGGTGGCAGGGAGAAGGGAAGGATGATTTGTCCGTTTAGCTGCTAGCGTTGTTATTTGTAGCAGCAACTTTGTGCAGTCATCACACACACACAACCTCGCAAAAACACACACACGTTCAGTGGTCAAAGTGGCAGAAGGTCCATTAGGCTGGCAGCTGATGTTCCCACAGTTGCCACTGACATGTTGTTTGCTGCTCGCTCTCTCTCTCGCCCCCCCCCCCCCCTCTCTCTCTCTCTCTCTCTCTCTCTCTATCTCTCTCTCTCTCTCTCTCTCTCTCTCTCTCTCTCTGCTATTGTTGTACCTGACACTACATAACATACTGAGCGAGCCAGCCAGGAGTTTATTACAATTGGAGCAGCTTCTATGCTTCTCTGCTCTGTGGGGCTTTAATCACCACAAATCTCTCTCTCTCTCTCTCTCTCTCTCTCTCTCTCTCTCTCTCTCTCTCTCTCTCTCTCTCTCTCTCTCTCTCTCTCTCTCTCTCTCTATTTTTCTATATATCTCTATTTCTCTATCTTTCTTTCTCTCTCTCTCATTTCTATCTGTTGCAATGTCTCTCTATAATCTGTTCTTATTGTGACTCGCTTACTCTCACTCTCTCTTTTGTCTATTACACACACTCTTTCTCTCTGTCTCTCACACACAAACACACATGGTGTGTACCCTCTCCCTAGTCCTACTTCTTCCCTTCTTTAAAGTGGACTGTATGTGCTGTGTGTGTCCTCTGTTGGTGTCTTTCACTTTGTGGGATCTCTTTGCTTTTCCCTGCACAGCTCTTGCCTGACCTCTGTGTGTCTCCTCTTCCCCCAGTAGAATATGCAGATTCCAGGGTGCCATGGCGGGGCAGCACGGCCCATTCTCTTGATTAGGTTTGTAAATTTGAACGCCCTGGGTGTGGAACGCGCCCTCAACTCTTTTATTTGACACCTGGATTGGGAGTTGATATAGTCGTACATTAGCAGTTAACCTGACAAAGACTGCTACCGAGCCAGAACACCTTTTCAATTACCCAACAGTATTTAATGATGCCACAATATAACAACGTTTTAAACACCCTAGAAGATTTGATAAGAGTAAATTAAATCCACGCAGAGGCGCTTGTAAAGACTGAAGTTAGAAGTTTGTGTGTGAGTGTGTTGTTGGCGGTGTGACTGTGTGCGTGTGTGTGTGTGTGTGTGTGTGTGTGTGTGTGCTTGTATTAAACAAGACCCTGTCCTCCCACCTAGGTAGTGATGCGACACATATTTCAGCGTACAGTTTAAAAGTTGGCACATTGTAAAAACACAATTATTTCCCACTGACACACTCACTTACCTGTGACATCCCCCAAAATGGAAGTGTCTGTTAAAATACGACACAATTAAACTGTGATAGCCTGCTACTCTGCTGGGGTACAGATTTATTTATTGTTTCGACCGAGCAGAAAATAAGTTCTCTCACTTTCTTCTCTCACTTTCTCCCCTTCTCTCGCTTATTCTTACTCACTCACTCACTCACTCACTCACTCACTCACTCACTCACTCACTCACTCACTCGCTCGCTCACTTTCTTTAGTTCTCTCTATCTTCCTCGCTTTCTCGTTCTTATTTTCATTCTCTCTCTCTCTCTCTCTCTCTTCTTTTCTTTTGTCTCGGGCTCCGGTCTGTCACTCCGTCCGCTTCCTCCTTCACCTTCACGTCTCTGACTCATCTCTCATTCATATTCTGTGATTAGCATTTTCCAGACGGACTAAAAACAGACGCTCAGAGGTTAAGTGACCTGAGTTGACTGTGCTTACCTCGCTCAGACACGTAGTCCCCTCTCTGGGGCGGAGAGGGTGCCACTCGGAAGCGAACTGGTGGAACTTGAACAAGGCGCATGGGGGGGGGGGGGGGGGCTCGCTGCTGGTGAGAGCCAAATCAATATTAAAGTACACTACACGGCTGGAGAGAGAAGGAAAGCAGGAGGGGAGGAGAGGAGGCGAGGGGTCGAGAGAGGGAGGGAGGGAGGGGAGTCGGAGAGAAAAAAGGAGGCCGTCATCGTTTATCAGGTGTGGGTTGTCGGGGTCCGATGCTTTGT
>JAPMUY010003619.1:95000-130000 GCA_026901105.3 Galaxias olidus
GGGGGAGCTGGGCGGTTCTCTCTGAGGGTTCCGCCGCCATAATTAAGATGTTACTGTCTCACTCCTGGTGCCACAACACTGTGCTGCCGTGACGTATGCGTCCTAAGGGCTACGTGTGTGTGTGTGTGTGTGTGTGTGTGTGTGTGTGTGTGTGTGTGTGTGTGTGTGTGTGAGGAACACTCGAACGTGCGTTGGCGCACATGGGTGTTGTTGTGTGATGACGTTCGTTTCAGGTATACACTTTGCTACATGCTAATTTGAGAGTCATTAAGACAACCTCGTAGGCTGCCGTAACAAACAACTAATGCAATAATCAGTGGACTTTATTCTCTAGTGGGCGAAACCTTCTCTTTAGCTTGGCAGCGCCAGCCACACACACACACACACACACACACACACACACACACACACACACACACACACACACACACACACACACACACTACAGGCCCATGTGGTTCTCATCTCAAGGAGCCCGGGGAGCTCATACCATAGGATGAATTCTAAGCAGCTCAAGTCATCATCGACCTCACACTATGTGGACGGCAGGGAGAGCCGGAGGGGGAGAGAGCGGGGGGGGGGGGGGGGGGAGAGGAGGGAGGGGGAACGCGTTTTTGTGAAGAGATGGTGTCGGGGATGGGGGGGGGGGAATAGGAACAGAAAAGTTGTCGCGTCGGTTAGAAGGGCCGAGTGTCCGACTGTCCGCTGCAGCGTGCCTAATGCTCCGTCCCCTCATGCATCAGCACCGGCAACGCCAAGCAAGGGGGAGATCATCACTCCGACGCTGTCGCAAACGATAAGGAAAAGGTGGTGGGGAATGTCGATGGCTGGAGGCACAGCTAAAAGGGAACGCTCTGTACGCCTTCCAAACACAATAACACGCGTTCGGCTTGTCCTCGCGGCGTTACGGAAGGCGACCTTGCGACGAGGACTCTGTCAGCCTTTCCGACGTCTCTGTGCCGTTCGATTCCTCCTGACAGGAGGCGTTCGTTCGTATGGACAAACTGTGCACACACCTTGACCTTCCTTTCATGGTCTGCAGGCAAAAGACTAAGCGTTCCCTTTGTATGCATGCGTTGGTGTTGGTGTCTATAGTGGGTTGTTGTTGTGTGTGAGGTCTACACAGGAGGGTATGTGAGGTCTATACAGGAGGGTATGTGTAAGAGTGTACGTGCCTCTGTCTCTCTGCTTCCAGCCAAGGCGTAGGAGCTAGCCAAGCTCAGGCCGGCTTTTAGATACAAAGTCATTGAGGCTCAGAATAGAGGAAGAAGTCTTCCAGCCTTTGATCAGTTTGTGTCAGGGAATTTTCCTCCTCAGTATTCAGTTTGATTTTGGCTCCTTTAGCCGGCGAGGGGAAGTATGTGTGTGTGTGTGTGTGTGTGTGTGTGTGTGTGTGTGTGTGTGTGTGTGTGTGTGTGTGTGTGTGTGTGTGTGTGTGTGTGTGTGTGTGTGTGTGTGTGTGTGTGTGTGGAAAGAGAAAAGAGAAGCAGGGTTGTGATGTGTGATGTTCTATTCATGCTAGGATGATGCAATGCAATGTCGGCGTATACAGAGGAAGCCAAAAGTGCTGGAGGAAGGCATACACACACACAAACCGCACACAAACACATACAGACAAACAAACACACATACACACATAAACACAAATCAACGAACATGCATACACACACACACACACACACACACACACACACTCAAAGAGAGAGAAACACCGTACCCGGACCTTGGTAAACAAGTGGGTGTGACATTGAATAAGGCCCAGACCTTGCCTTCTACTGTTACCGGTAAAGTTTTTGTCATTATAGAGGAGATGGAGGGAGGAAGAAAGACAAAGAGCATGATTTTCAGTGAATGTGAGAAAAATGTGCACTTGCTTATGTGTGTGTGTGTGTGTGTGTGTGTGTGTGTGTGTGTGTGTGTGTGTGTGTGTGTGTGTGTGTGTGTGTGTGTGTGTGTGTGTGTGTGTGTGCGTGCGTGTGTGTGTCTATGTTTGTGAGAGTGTGTGTGTAAGACGGAGAGAGCGACAAAGACACGCTCTCACTTGCAAGCAACGAGATGAAGCAACAGAAGCATACTCCCAAGGTAAAACTGAAAATAACAGGTCTGCGCTGACCTGGGCATGACAACAGTGCCCTCTAGTGTTCTGTGGCGGTACAAACCCACCAGGCCTGAGCTGAGAGCTGCGTGATGCTGCCATTCCACTCTGCCTAGGGAGATAGCCTATAAACCTCTCCCTACGGTTTGGGTTGTCCGCACATGGTTGCAGGTTTCCCCCGCGCTTGTCTCCTCTGCACTCACACACAGACCTTCCAACCCAACATGAATGCAGATGTGACCTGAGCTCCTGAAGACGTGGGGAGGGGTATACTGTTCAAAAATTACACTTGCACTAGAACAATAGTGCACTTAGGTTGTCTATTTGGGTTAGTGCCAGGGGCTTTGTCAGATAGCCTAGCGTCACATGACAATCTATGCTCCGTGTAATAATTTATAACTTTTATGTGCCTGGTAAAACACGTTTTCCCCTTTTAGCCCTGCCTCCCTAAAACCACTCCCCTGTAATCCCCTAAATGGGTTTATATTCTACTCGAAACACACATACCAATGGTAAGTAAGATTGTAACTAATAGCGACATATAGGAACGAGACTATAACTGAGACAGATTATTCTAACCTACCTGGTTGTGTTTTCATAAGCATCATGATTCAGTGTCGCAAGAGATAGTCAGTCAATCAAATAGACTTGCAGCGTCACAGTCTGCCTTGTAAAACCCACTACGGCTGTTCTCGGTTGTTTCTGCCATGTCATCTCCAACAAACCGCGCACAAACGTAGCGGCTCTGAGTAGCGCTTTATTCTCCAACAACTCATAACCAGCCCTCTTAACCAACCGAGCGACTCAGGCAACCTAAAGTGAGAATATTCGGTGTTTTCTTGTAAATACCGTTTCTCAGAATAGTCAGTGTGAATGTGTGTGACATTCGAATTTTGGTTTTGCAATAAATCAAGGGTGTGGCTGGTCTCGTTAATTACCAGGACTCCGAATGCTGGCCGGGGCATATGAGAAAGTATAGTAATACAGAACAGATCATCCAACGAGGGATATGGCTTCTCAGTTTAAAAGCTACAGTAGGCCTACAGTCTGAGTTATCAAAGTCCTTGTCCAATAGCAAAAACGACATGGCATGCGCGTATTAAACTAGGTGATGTCAGCTACAAAACATAGCTTTGCTTGACCTCACAGATGATGCAGAACTACGTTGCTATGAGAAATTAAACCAGCACACCGCAAAGTGATAGTCAGTGCCAGTGCACTAAACTAAAGCTGATTTTAAATGGCACTTATATTAAAGTTAGTTATGCTTTTAGTAATTTTGCCTCCTACCGTATATATTTTTGAAAGCATCGTCATGCTCATCCTGTAAAATATTTCACATATTGTTTCTTCATTGTTGTATGAAATAGATGCAGTAGCAGAGCTTGCCCAGCAGGTGTCCATATCAACCTGATTCATGCTAAGCTATTAGAGGTTTTTAATAATTATGGAAACGTTTATTTACCTAGATTTGTGAATAGCTAATTGTCGATTTATATTCTGTAAATAAGGTGTATCAAAACAGTCTACCTTAAATTGTCATGTGTCATGTATTTTCAGATGAATTGGTTTATCAATGATACGGATGAACCATGAACCAATAAGCCTATTAAAGAACAAGAAAACATAAGATACACATCTAAGCTAAACACAATCGTGTTAAATTAAGAACTATCAATTTATATGTGTAAAAACCCACATTTTAATTTACGTCTGATCCCCCCAGAACGTTAAGATGGCTTCGTCTCCATTAATTTATGTCTGACGTGAAAGTGATCGATACGGGCAGTTGGGAATGAACTGCAGGATATTCATTTTTAGAGCAGCTGCTGCCACAACATGTGATGATTGATGGAATGAAGTGGCCTTGATTTGTCAAGATAATCCCATATTAAATGTGAAAAGTTTGCCAACCCATTTCCGTGGTAAGCATAAGCAAGATGTTCACTAATAAATTATTTTTCTATACGTTCACGTACATAATAATTATCAAATGTCATGCATAAGTGCTGATCATAAACGCGTCAACTTATTCCCTTAATATTTTTTAACATGTTGCGCATGCAAGGCAATAGCTGGACCCCAGGAGGATGGATAATATATAGTTAGACTATACATTCACCTAAACTATCTATATGAGGCATAGTGGAGAATATTCAAAAGATTGCCCTCCTCGTGAAAAGAAAGGGAGGAGAAAACAATTAGGCCTATAGGCTATAAAAGACCTTATGCCAACAATAAAAGCATTGCATTTGCCTAAAGGCAATATTTCATCAGGCGACACGAATGGAAAAAAATATAACCATGGACCAGTGGATTTGCTAGATTATTTTTATTCCTTTTCCATCCAAGAGCTTTCTATTCGTGGGATCCACTTGCCTTGGGCAAACGTGGGCAATGGACAGTATGATTCGTTAATGTTTAGTAAATGTACATTATAGGCCTATATGTCCTTGAAAGTACAAGTTGTATTGTTATTAGAATCGTACATGATCAATTTGTTTAACTACGGGAAATTGTTTCCAAAAGAAAATGCAACTGTAGCCTAATTGTATTGCCCGTCCAACGTCATTGCCCACTTATTCGGCCGTGGTTGACATACGCAAAAGAGCATGTTGGGCTCCAATTTTGTGAAGTCCAGGTTAAGTTTGGCTGCTATGCCATGAAGCCAAGGCTCTATTTTGATTCCAGCTGTAACCGTGCAGCTCGTTAAAGCGTGTGCAGAGAGAGTGATAGATAGGCAGGAGGCAGGTGGAAGAGAGCGAACGCACGCGATGGAAAATGGACGCATCTGATTGGCTGGCTACCCCTGGTACCCAGAAAACTGAGATCGGATGGCAATTCGAGACTCATGTAGGCTAGCGTGCTGTGCTGTTACTTTGTTTATTATGGCGTTATTATTACAGAGTTAACATGGAGAACAGTTAATTTACTCGATAGAAACAGTTGTAGCTACAAACTGGTATCTAATAGCCTGCTCGCGAGTGGAGTATGATTCACCGGCAAGTAATTTTATCACAGGTATGTCGTGATTTGTCGATCTGTTGTTGAGATGCGTGCGCGCCGTTTGCTATTATTGATTAAGTGTTAGCTGTTTCATCATGTAGGCAGCGCACAGCATTAGGACAATGTTGACGTTTGGAACATTCGGTCCTTCATAATCAAGTTAGCTTGCATAGCGCTGTCTATTCTGTGTCACTTCCCTATTGATGTTCGCTAGTGTTTCTCTGGCACCCCTATTCTTTTCTTTGTGTGGTTACCTCTAATCCTCTTAAAATCACGGCAGGCCAGCCTGCAGATGAGTGACATGTTTTACATTCAGCAGTTAGCTGGTGAACAATGTATGCAGACTTTGATTAGGAAAGCAGTAGCATGGCAAGGCCTGTGCTACTATGTGTGTGATAGTGTGGAGATGATAAATTCTAAGAATCCTATTGACTTCATATGGTATACTCGTCATATCCATTTAAGTGTAAATGCCCACAAAGTGAAAATCCATTACAAGGTATTCCCAAATATACAGATGAAGCAATGTATAATAGTTTATCACGTTTTATCTTGACAGTTCAGAGTTAGTGCCCCCACCAACATCCTTAAGCTAACCCTATGTAGACTCTTGAGACCTATAAACACGTACACCTGTAGGTCAGGTAATTATTAAACAAACAGCTTTTGTTTTGGAGCTAGCTAGCAGCATTGACAAGTTGGTATCTTAAAGTGTTGTCCTTTTCAGAATATTGATGAATTCTTTCTGAGCCATGATTCTAAAAGATATCCGAAGTTGAAATGTGAAGAAATTTTCAGATGTATTAGAGGGTACAACTGACCCAGAATCAAAACAGCTTTGTCTTAGTGAATGTGCATTCAATGTACTCTTACTCACAGACGGCGCCACTACTATGGTTGGCCAACGTTTGATCCAAGTGTCTGACCCACAGGAATAAGCCAGAAAGTCTGTCTGTCTGTCTGTCTGTCTGTCTGTCTGTCTGTCTGTCTGTCTGTCTGTCTGTGGGTCTGTCTGTCTGTCTGTGGGTGTCTCTCTATGCACACGCTTGGAAGGAGGGATGCTTAGGACTATAACAGCCATTCTAAATTGTAGTTTGCATACCATTTTACAGTCTTGTGTGGTCTCCGTGTGTGTGTGTGTGTGTGTGTGTGTGTGTGTGTGTGTGTGTGTGTGTGTGCTTTAACCTGGCTTTGTGTACCGTGAAATCACATGAAACCTTATAGCAGTCTTTCTCATCACCATCCCTGTTAAATCACCGTGCTCTCATGCCACAGATTGGATACAGGCGTCCATGTTGATTTACCTCTCCCTGGAAACTTTCTCAGGGAAAGGGAATCTCTGGTATACAAAGCAAAAGCACCAGGTTTTGCTGATTATCAACCAAGCCCCAAACAACATTGTTGTTGTCAATAGTTCTAAAAGGCATGGCCCAGCCATGTATTAAAAATGTTTTTGTTGAAGTGTAAGGAGTATATTTCAACAGAGGTAACCAATCGTTACGCAGCTCGTAGCCCATGGGGAACTCCGGATTCGTCACCTCTTTGAGGATAGCCCAATCTACGAAAGTAGTCTACAGTGTATGCATATTCACTCAGCACACACACACTCGCGCACAAACACAGTGTCTGCACAGTACACTGGGGCTTCATGAGAAGAGTCTGGAGAAGACACTGAGAAGACACTGAGTCAAGTGTAGCCCATCCTACTGTAAATGTTCACTTCTTGGGTAGTACAAGATCAAGAACAAGCTTCAGGCAAATTTGTCGCTAACAAGCAACCCACTTCCCAATCCTCTTTGGGAAAAAGCTGACCCATATAGGAGCGACTTTAAAAGATACGCTTCACATGTTCGCTTAACTCTGTTCAGAATGAGGGAGGAACCTTTGGTTTTTGATTCAGCGCCCACTGGGGTGAAATAAACGGGGCGCACGAAGTAGCCTACAGTCGACCTATGTCCTTTATAAGACTGGGTCTGAGTCTTAACAATAGGTAAGGCTAAATAATGTTGGTTAAAAAGAGGACGCTTAAAACGTGACCTGTCCAGAAAGCAAAGAATTGCAAAAAAATCACGTCGCGCTTCAAATGAAGTGGCTATATTTCCACGGTTAGTCTAGCATTCGCCGTCATATATATATATCCTCAAGTCCCTCTTGCGCGGTTTCCATCTCTAAGTATTGGATGAGTTCGCCTGGGATGATGCCTGCAGCACCTCCCCTCGCTGTGGATGACAGAGCCCTGGCCGTTAGCCCCGGCAGAGTCTCCGTGAGGCTGGGAGCGGACGATTAGTCAGCCAGCGTGCCGCGGCCCCTCAGCCTTCGTAGCGTCTCCTCCCGGCCCTAAACCTAATTAAATGGCTCAATTATAATAGTGTCAGCGCGGCTAAAATGACGATAGGGTCTGTTTCCCTGGAGTGAAAGTGTGTGTGTGTGTGTGTGTGTGTGTGTGTGTGTGTATGTGTTCATATGTGAGCGAGCGTGTGTGTGTGTGTGTGTGTGTGTGCGCACTGTGCAACATGCATGGGATAGGTCTAACGAGCTGATTAGACACTGCAGTAAGTGTGTGTGTGTGTGTGTGTGTGTGTGTGTGTGTGTGTGTGTGTGTGTGTGTGTGTGTGTGTGTGTGTGTGTGTGTGAATCAGCATGAGAACGCTATCAACGGGTATACTTTGATATTTCAAATGTATCTCTCTCTCTCTCTCTCTCTCTCTCTCTCTCTTTCTCTCTCTCTGTCTCTCTCTCTCTTTCTCTCTCTGTGTGTCTCTCTCTCTCTCTCTCTCTTTCTCTCTCTGTGTGTGTCTCTCTCTCTCTCTCATTCACTCTCCCACTACCCCTCTCTCTGTCTGTTATCTGGGCTGTCAGTCTGTGCTTCAGTCAGACAGATCAATGCTGAGGTGAACAGCTGGCTCCTCCACCAGATAATAGTGCTGAGGCTTCACTTAGCACCGATAACACTGGGGACCCAATGAGGCATCAGCTCCTGATCGGTCTGATTCCGTTATGAACCAAGAGACGGACGGACGGACGGAAGGACGGACGGACAGATAGACAGTGAGAGAGACAGAGAGAAAGAGAGAGAGATGCAGATGGGGAAAGAGAGAAAGAGAGGCAGAGGGAGAGAAAGAGTGCAGGAGGAAAGACCAAAAGAGCGTAAGGGCAGAGAGAGAGAGAAAGAGAGTTAAAGCTGTGTGACGTTACAGACCGAGATGGTCATGTATGCCGTGTGGTCAGCAGGAGGAGGATGCACAGGACGACAGCACAGTTAACACAGTCAACACAGTCAACACAGTCAACACTGTCTCTGCCCCACTGCTTTGTGTCTTTGTGTTCCCCTTGTTCACTTTGCCTCTGCGTTTTATTGGGTCTATTTCCTGTTTATTTGGTGTTTTTGTGTATCTGTCCACTGTATCATTTCCCTGTCCTGTCTTGTGTATTCTCTCCTAAATCAGTATTTTTTGTCTTTATGATTCATATTTTGATCTGCCAAAGATAAAGTATGATTAATTCTGAATGTACTACCTTGACCTACTGATCTACACACACACACACACACACACACACACACACACACACACACACACGTGCACACAGTCTCCCACTTTCATCCACAGTTGTCCACAAGCCCCGGCCTGCCACCGTGATTTGGTTTGGCGCCGTGCAGTAATCACCTGCCCTTTTCCCTCAGGTGTTGATGTGCTTTGAGTTGACGGGTCACAATGCTGCTGCACCTGTGTAGTGTGAAGGTCAGTGACACCTCCCCACCCCACCGTGTGTGTGGTCGCCCCCCCCCCCCCCCCCCCCCCCCCCCCCCCCCCACCCCCACCCCCACCCCCACCCACCATGAAACCCTTCACCTGTCTATGTTCACCATGATCCCCCCCGCTGTGAAGTCCAGCTGCCGTCCTTTTTGACGGACAAGTAGAGGGAGACCCAGGGTCAACAGGGGCTAAGGTTAGCTGAGGATAGTGGTTAGGTTGTGGACAGTTTAGAGGGACAGGATTTTAATACTACTTTTTTGGTGTTTGTCATAGCTATATGTTTACTTCCCTGCGCCGTGGCCCTCTCGCTGTAAACACACGTAATAGGCTTTTAGTAAAGACAGCAATGAAGCATGTGAATTCAGTGTGCATAATCTCTTAAGAGTGATGGGCATGTTGCCAAGGAAACGGTTCGCGCTAAATAATTCCATTTTCATTTTAGTGGACAGCACACTCCAGTTGTTTTTCACACAAACCCAGCTCTGTTGACGAACCGGTAATGGCATATAATACAACATTGTGTTTAATGTAGGCTTTGCTTTAGTGTATGTGTGATAATGACGATGGTCAATGACCCATTTCACTGCGGTGGCCTCGATCATGGACATTATTGTGGTGTGAAAAGCTATTCCCCTGTCGTGCGATTCGCTGTTTATTAAAAGCAGCTATTTGAAAACGCAGGCCCCTCTTAGAGTTCTGTGGCATGGCATAGAGACAAGTCTCTCATCACCGTCTGAAACATGCGTTTGTGCAAAACAAAACGTGAGCGTTCCCTGTCCCTCTGCACACATAGCCGATGGCCCCCCCCCCCCCCCCCCCCACCCCCCCGTCATCCCTTCACCAGCGTTCACATCGGCTGTCTCCGTTCCTCCTCCCACATCTCTTCCCATTCCAAGCGTCTGCCATGACCGTGTCATTTCCCTGTGCTGTGTCTGCAACGTGCACTGACGACTCCCAGAGGTCTATCAACACGGTGTGTGTGTGTGCCGTTGTCCAAATGCCTTCTCTGCATCAGTGAAACCCATATGTGCATGTGTGTCCAATTGTCCCTGTACTACTGCTGCACTGGTTATGGCTGGGCACCCACTGTATATGGTAACGTGTGGGTGTGTGTGTGTGTGTGTGAATGTGTGTCAATGAATGCACGCATAAGAAGTAGGCCTATGTGTTTAAATACAAGTTCTTTCACGATTACAGAACAGAACTTGTGTGTGTGTGTGTGTGTGTGTGTGTGTGTGTGTGTGTGTCTGTGGGAGAGTGAGTGTGTGTGTGTGTGTGTGTGTGTGTGTGTGTGTGAATGTGTGTCAATGAATGCACGCATAAGAAGTAGGCCTATGTGTTTAAATACAAGTTCTTTCACGATTACAGAACAGAACTTGTGTGTGTGTGTGTGTGTGTGTGTGTGTGTGTGTGTGTGTGTCTGTGGGAGAGTGAGTGTGTGTGTGTGTGTGTGTGTGTGTGTGTGTGTGTGTGTGTGTGTTTCCATGTGTGTGCGATTGCCCAAATGATTTCCCATAACACTCTCCCGTGACGCCCAGTGAACCTCGTCCCACTCTACCACTGACCCCCACTCTCCATGTTTTAGTCTGGAGCGTTGTGCCACGGCTAGCCAAATGGCTGCCCCCCCCCCCCCCCCCTCACCCCATCACAGATGTCACCTAATGGACCAGAACCGCTGTTTGACTGCGCTTTGCATTCAGCCCCGCTGCTCCCTCGGAGCCCACTGACATGCTTTCAGAGAAAGGCGGCTGAACGTCCACAGCTAACCCACATCTCAATGGCAGAACATACCTGTTTTGTTTTTAAATTGTTAGCTCCCGCCAAGGCGGTAGTAACACGAAAGCTACACCGAGCCAAAATGGCGTGGCTCCTTTAAGATGTGTAGGTTGGCGTTCAGCCTCCCGGCTGTCTAAAATTCCAGCAAAGCGGAGCCGCCTTGGCTTCCAAAAAAGTGCTACTGCTCGCTCGGCTATGAAAGACGAGGAAGGGCTCAGTGCTCCTACAGGCTCACACCAGCCTTTCCTAGAGACGTGAACAATGCTGCAGTGTAGACAACATGTAGTGTCCTTTGATCTCCAAATGAATAGAAAGGATGGATGATACAGTGTTCAACAGATCCCACCGTGTAGTAACGCTCAACATGCAGCGTGCCTTTGGCAGGTCAGTTAAGACGCATCAAAAAAAATAAAAAAATAAAAACAAAACGCTTTCATCTCCCTGTCCTCCAAGAATTTGTACCAGGGTCGCTTCCTGGGCCTGGCGGCAATGGCGTCGCCGACGCGCAGCGCCCAGAGCCGGCGGCGCTGCAAGGAGGCGGCGCGGCTGGGCTACGGCGCCGAGTGCTACGGCGTCCGCGGCCTTTCGGCCGGCGAGCCGCGGGCCCTGGGCCTGCCGCGCTCCACCAGCGACGCCGACCTGGTCACCTCCGACAGCCGCTCCACCCTCGCCGCCAGCGCCTCCCACTACGCCATCGGCCAATCGCAAGAGCTGGTGATCACGTGGGACATCAAGGAGGAAGTGGACGCCGGGGACTGGATCGGCATGTACTTCATTGGTTAGTGCCGCGGGTAGTGAAGGAGGGTCGTTCGTGATGTTATCAGTTGAATATTGGACTTAGTAGGTTAGTCCGAAAGATATTTAGTGGGTATCAGTTGTTTCCTTCTTTATATGTTTTAGAAATATCTTAATACGAACTGTATCATTCAAATTCTGTTAAATAATTTAAACTTAAAACGGAAATCGCTTACTGAACCGGTAAATACAGCATGGTAAGTGTTCTTAAATTGGTTCTGCTTATGTGCACTCAGATGAGGTTCTCTCAGAGAACTTTTTGGACTACAAGAACCGAGGAGTCAACGGGTCACACAACGGGCAGATCGTTTGGAAGATTGACACGGGTTCCCTCTTCGCTGAATGTGAGTTAAAAACGTTGGCTTTCTTTACAAGGACTACAAATCCCTGTTTTTAAAAAACAATGCTGACGTTGAGTTTTCCTGACAGAATTATGTTGAGAACAATCCTATTATCTTTGACACATATAACTAGAGACATGGCTGTTCAATAAGTATATGTATGAAACCTGTCAACGATTGCCTTCTCTCGTCCCACCTCAGGTAATATGTATTCTCTCGAGGCAAATACTGCTCAGCCATGCAATATTTTGGGCGCCACAAGCCATTCCAATCAAACCGTGAAACACATATATTCATTTGCACAAATTACAGTGACGTGAAACAATACTTTTCTATGGGCTGAGGTTCCACCACAAAACTCAACCGGAATTGGATTAACGTGAATTTAAATAGCATGAATTTGACTCGCAGATTTTCTTTCAAATTCAGTTCTTGCAAATCAATTTCAAATCATCATCATCAATCATCGGAGAACTCAGGAAAAGCAAACGAGCACCGATTCAACAGAAGTATTTTTCAACCAATCATCACTGGGCACAGGTCAACAAATGCTGCTGGTATAGTTTTCCCCCTGGCCTAGTTTCTAGGAATATCCGCACTGGCGACTGTGGAAGTGAGACAGCAGGGAGAAACAACTACTTTCCAGCCTGTTGTTAGGCGGAACAATCCCCTGTTACCATCACCTCGCGGGTCCGTATCTTAGAGACACCGCACGGCTTGTCCCCCCTGATCCCGCTGGGAGAGGAGACCGTGGCAGATCCCAACAGCCATTCATCTCACCGGGGCTGGGGCCGGGGCCGGGGCTGGGGCTGGGGCCGGGGCTGGGTGGGGGTGGGAGTGGGAGTGGGGCCGGGGCTGGGAGTGGGGCTGGGTGGGTGGGGCTGGGGCTGGAGTGGGGCTGGGGGAGTGGGGCTGGTGGGGAGTGGGGCTGGGAGCTGGGGCTGGGGCTGGTGGGAGTGGGGCTGGGGCCGGGGCTGGGGTGGGGCTGGGGGCTGGGGCCGGGGTGCTGGTGGTGGTAGTGGGGCTGGGGCTGGGGCTGGGGCTGGGGCTGGGGGTGGGGCTGGTGCTGGTGGTGGAGTGGGGCTGGGGCTGGAGCTGGGGCTGGGGCTGGGGGTCGGAGTGGGGCTGGGGGGGCTGTGGGGCTGGGGCTGGGGCTGGGGCTGGGGCTGGGGCTGGGGCTGGGGCTGGGGCTGGGGCCGGGGGTGGGGCCGGGGGTGGGGCTGGGGCTGAGGGTTCTTAGATAGCTAGGGAGAAGATGTTCTGAAAGTGCAACAGATTTGGAGTTTTTTTAAGTCATTCTTGGCCCCTCCTCACTCTCTATCTCTGTCTCTATTTCTCTCTCTCTCTCTCTCTCTCTCTCTCTCTCTCCCTCTCTCTCTCTCTCTCTCTCTCTCTCTCTCTCTCTCTCTCTCTCTCTCCCTCTCTCTCACACACACACTGTATCTCTCTCTGTTTCTCTGTCTCTCTATATATTTTTCTTGAATTTTCTCTTTCTCTCTCCCATTCTCTCGTACTTTGCCTCGCACTCTCTCTCTCTCTCTCTCTTTCTCTCTCTCTCTCCCTCCCTCTTTCTCTCTCTCTCTTTGCACTCATCAAACAGAGGGTTCTCCGTGCCGCGTTCTGTTCGGGGAGGCAGTAGGTATCCCCAGCGGGCCCTCCCGCAGAGAGAGACCAATGACAGCAGTGTTTGATCCCCAGGGGGCCTGTGGTGTAGCGGAGCGAGGCTGGTGTCAGGGCCTTACCAGGGAGACAGGGAAGAGGTATCATGGCCGCCCCCGCGGTAACAAATAGGATCGTTTAGCGGGTGCACTAGTTGAAACATCCGTCGTCCATGGGAGAACCAGGTGGGGCCTGTTAGCGAGGAGAGAGGGAGAGAGAAAGAGAGAGAGAGAGAGATACATTTGAAATATCACAGTATACCC
The DNA here is from genome assembly GCA_026901105.3 of Galaxias olidus. Lineage (NCBI taxonomy): Eukaryota > Metazoa > Chordata > Actinopteri > Galaxiiformes > Galaxiidae > Galaxias > Galaxias olidus. The sequence continues at coordinate 108,691 of JAPMUY010003619.1, forward strand.
GTTCATAGCGTTCTCATGCTGATTCACACACACACACACACACACACACACACACTTACTGCAGTGTCTAATCAGCCGTTAGACCCATCCCATGCATGTTGCACAGTGCACACACACACACACACACGCTCGCTCACATATGAACACAAACACACACATACACACACACACGCACACACACTTTCACTCCAGGGAAACAGATCCTATCGTCATTTTAGCCGCGCTGACACTATTATAATTGAGCCATTTAATAAGGTTTAGGGCCGGGAGGAGACGCTACAAAGGCTGAGAGAGAGAGACAAGGATGCATGCGAGACAACCCGAAATATAGGTTAGGATAAGACAGAAATATGTGATTTTACGTATTGGGTGGAAACGTGTGTGTGTGTGTGCAGCAAAATATTTCTGTTCTTAGAACGTGTTGTGACTCTCAGCAAGGAGATTTGGCAGCAATGTCACCTGGGAGTTTGGACTCGCTTGAATAAACAGCAGACTCCCCTTCTCTGTTTTCTCTAGGATATTGACGCTCAACGCTCTGGTCACACTCTCCCTCCGTCTCTCTTTATCCTCTTTTTTTCCTCTAATTCTATCTCTCTCTCCCTCCTTTTTCTCTTTTCCCTCTCTTTTTCCTCTAAGTATAACTCTCTCCCTCCTTTTCTCTTCTCACTTTCTCTCTATCTTATCATCTAACAGCCACACTTTATTCTTCTCGGTGTGCGTGACTGGTGTTTCAAACACGATTACATAGCTCCTATTGCTACATATGTCTCTCAACTGAAATCACTGTGTCTGTGTGTCTGTGCGTGCGTTGTTGTGTTTGTGTGTGTGAATGTTTGTGTGTGCGTGTGTGTGTCCATTGACACGGGGGATTAGCAGTGGATCATCTCGTCAGGGGGTCTGCCGCGGTGGGAGTCTGTCTCTCCAGACTCGACGCACTCCGGTTGGTCACACCCAGGAACAAACAAACAGCTTTGTCCTGACCCTAATCTCTCGTCCTTGCCCACCGCTCGCTCTCTCTTTTCTCTCGTGTCTTTCCCCACCGGCGCCCCCACTGCTCCCCCATTGTCCCCCGATCCCGGTTTTTCTTTTGACGAGTTCAGGTGGTTTATCGACGTGCTACGTATCGTGTCCTTGCTGAATTTGAGCTAGCTCATGGTACATTGAAGTTTAACTTGTCCTTGACCGCTAATTAAAAATGAATGCTTTTCAATCTTTCAATTCTCTCTCTCTCTCTCTCTCTCTCTCTCTCCCTCTCTCCCTCTCTCTCCCTCTATCGAATTCTCCAGCGGAGACAAAGATCTGTTTCAAGTACTACCACGGTGTGAGCGGGGCGCTGAGGGCCACCACACCCAGTGTCACTGTGAAGAATGCCTCTGCACCTGTAAGTGTACTACAGCGCACGCACACACACGCACACGCACACACACACACACACACACGCGCGCGCACACACACACACACACACACACACACACACATCCCGCATTATCCGTTGTCCTCCGCTCGTGCGAGCTCCGCTCTCTAACTCGTGCGTTCAACATTATCCGTTTAGCAGTTTCACCTCCAAACTGCATCATCTAGGCGTGTTTGCACGGTGAACTCCAGCCAGTCACAGACCAAACCATATATACAGAGAGAGCATGTTTACAGTCAACCAGGCAGAAAGCTAGTCTTCTTGTCTGGCTGAGGCACAGGAAGTCAAACCCTCAGCTTCCTGGATGGAGACGGATGTCTTCTGTCTGTTTTTGTTTCGCTTGTTCAGAGTGTGACGAGCGCTGAGAGACGGGTAAGACAGAGAGACGGACAGAGACCCGACCGCCTGACTGTCAGGACGATTGATTGACACGCAGACAGATGCACACACTTGTCAGCTAGCAAGACTGACCCGATTGGATGGCTTAATAAGGTACTGGCCGTCTGACTGGCTGTTAGACCTAGAACTCAAAACAAAAGAGCGACGGCAGTGCAAACCCTCCTTCCCTGATTTCCGCCCCTCCCTCCATCCATCCACCCCTCCCTCCCTCCCTCCCTCCCTCCCTCCCTCCCTCCCTCCCTCCCTCCCTCCATTAGCCCGATGAGATAAACAAAGGAAGCTCAGTAGGGGGTTCCTCCAAACGTCTGTTGTTTTTACTCTCTCTTCCGTTGGGGGATGGAGCGAGGGATCACGATAAGAAAGATAAACATCTGTCTCTTTTTACTTTCCGTGCTGGCTCTTTCGAAGCCGTCCTGCGTCCCGCCCTCTTTCCCCCGCCATACAGCCTGCGATTGGCTCACGTGGTTGTCTGTCAGGCCATTCCCCTTCAGTTGCTTTGAGGAGAGTGGTAACGTTGTGTGGTGGGTTTCTTTGACATGTAAGTGCCTGACTGTAGTGTATCTGCCCACTTACGACGCCATAGTGGTATTCACCTCATGCGTTTTAGTCGGGGGTTCTCTCGGTGGGTTACGGGCCGTTTTAAACAGAGAACGCCAGGTGACTCTGCCCTCTGTAAGTGGATGACGCGAGCCCATTGAGCTTATTGGCAGGGGAGTTTGTGACCTCCCGGGCCGGTCGTGGTCCAGTACGAAGTGGCAAGTACGACCACTGCGACAGTATACAGTCAACATCCCCACGGTGTGTGTGTGTGTTTGTGTGTGTGTGTGTGTGTGTGTGTGTGTGTGTGTGTGTGTGTGTGTGTGTGTGTGTGTGTGTGTGTGTGTGTGTGTGTGTGTGTGTGTGTGTGTGTGTGTGTGTGAGGGGCTGCTTTACAAGCCAAGCCAAGCTAAGTGATTGTGTTACGGCGCTGCTGCTCTCCCATAGTGCTGGCGTGGCCCCCCTTGGAACTGCTGATGGGCCCGCAACCCGATCTCAGCCCACCCCCACCCCCCCCCGGCTTCCTGGGGACGCGGGGGTTTAAAAATAAAACAACCTGCTGTCCCCTTCCGGCCCCGAGTGATGGAAGGACCTGACCGGAGGGAGGAGGGAAAAGAGAAGAGAGAAAGTAGGAGGAAGAGAGAGAGAGAGAGAGAGAGAGAGAGGAGAGACGGTGTTTCAGGTGTGACAGAGTGTTTGTTCAGTCGCCGTGGCCGTCCCCCCCGACGGATAGTGGAGAGGACGCCCTCCTAGACTCCGGACTGATGGAGCCCAGTCAGTGTGTGTGAGACCTTTAGCGAGCGTGTGTGAGAGCGAGAGAGTTTTGTTGTGGTTGTCAGGGGGTGTGTGTGTGAGAGAGAGAGTTTTAGGACGTCCGTGGTTGTCCGGTTGTGTGTGTGTGTGTGTGTGTGTGTGGGGAGGAGGGGGGGGTGAGAGAGTTAGTGTGTGGTCATGGGTGTCTGGGTGTGTGTGTGTGTGTGAGAGAGACTTTGGAGTGTGTGCGTGGTTGGTCTGGGCGTGCACGAGAAACGGTCCCCGTGCGTGTGTGTGGGTGAGGGTTTGTCTGTGATTGATGGACGGCGGGGGAGCAGCCCTTTGACGGATGTCTCCCTGTCGACCGGAGAGGAGGAGCGGGAGGAGGAGGACCCTGCTCAGCTGGATAGCCTGGGTAACGCCGTGCATCACTGTCTGTCTCTGTCACTCTGCAGTTCTCTCCTCGTAAACAGCAGAGGCTTCCTTTGGTAACGTTTGGTTTCATATACGTAATGTGATTTCTGAAGCTGTGAGATATCAATAATAGTATGATATATGTATGTAAGTTTGGAGACATTGCTGGATCGGCAGTGTATTCTTTGGTACACAGATTCTAGTGTACGAGTGCTTTGAGAACCCAGTGAAAACATTCCGGCAGAACTGTTGTGCAATTCGATCACTGGCTGGTGTGACGTCACATCGTGTGAGTCTTTGTGAAATGTCAAACGTTCCCGTGTGTTCTCCAACAGTACCCTGCTTGCTGCTGTAATAACATGGGTTTGTGTGTGCGCGCGTGTGTGTGGGTGTTATGCTTCTGGAGAGGCTGAGGCTGAGGCCGTGTTGAGCTGTTTGCGCGAGCATCTGCACACACAGCACACACACACACACACACACACACACACATGCACACGCACACACAGGATTAGTTGCCACTGAGTTGAGAACCGAGGCAAATAGGCTTTTTCACAGATACCATCTGGCTATCTCTCTCCCTCTCTCTCTTTCTGCCTCTCTGGCCATCTCTCCCCCCAACTCCTCTTTCCCATACAGAGAAAGATGTAAAGGACCGTTTGACTCTGTTTTCCTGGAATGGCCCCACGCTTTCCGTGTCAAAACGACACATGTGGCAGGACGGCGACGTGCTGGAGGGCTCTCCTTTGGAAGCCCCGGTCAGCAGCCGTATCGGCCACGCCACTGAGACGCTCTCCTTTGTTTCAGGCGTTACCTTTCCATTGTGGTAGCGAGGGAGCCGTTTCAGTGTCTCGTCCTCTGTAGTCTTTGTAGACTGTTCGTCTGCTATCTCTGCTCCGTGAGTGCTGTGAGCGGTCCACCTAGACTCGTCTCCTCCTGTCTGAAACAGAGCACAGGGCTATAGGCTGTTGTTCATAGGGAGCACAGGGCTATAGGCTGTTGTTCATAGGGAGCACAGGGCTATAGGCTGTTGTTCATAGAGAAAACAGGGCTATAGGCTGTTGTTCATAGAAAGCACAGGGCTATAGGCTGTTGTTCATAGAGAACACAGGGCTATAGACTGTTGGGAGCACAGGGCTATAGGCTGTTGTTCATAGAGAGCACAGGGCTATAGGCTGTTGTTCATAGAAAGCACAGGGCTATAGGCTGTTGTTCATAGAGAACACAGGGCTATAGGCTGTTGGGAGCACAGGGCTATAGGCTGTTGGGAGCACAGGGCTATAGGCTGTTGTTCATAGAGAGCACAGGGCTATTGGCTGTTGGGAGCACAGGGCTATAGGCTGTTGTTCATAGAGAGCACAGGGCTATAGGCTGTTGTTCATAGGGAGCACAGGGCTATAGGCTGTTGTTCATAGAGAGCACGTGGCTAGCGCTGTCATCCACATAGAATTCCAACGAGTAGATCAGACACGCCTATACAATTCTAATGTCCCCATGGGCAATAAATACCACGATTTCCCTTTAACCTAGGCAACGTAGCCATTAGAAACAGGGAGCCGAATGATTGTTTACGTGGTTGCCCCTGACAACATAGCCGTTAACAATGGGCCAATCAGCCATTATGGGCGCCCGCTGAAGGCACTACAGCACCAAGCACCGTCTCCTTCAACCTGTTCTGACTCTGTCGTAGTCCAGCAGAAAGAGAGCGCGCCCTGCTGTGTCCGCCTCCGTCCGCTGACGGCCGCCGTGCCGTGCCGTCATCGCCACGACGACGGCTGTGTTGCGACGTCATCCCACTCTCCGAGGGCATGAAGTGCTCTCGTCTCTCTTCCCTGTGGCTTCAAGCTGAAGGTCCCGGATCTCTGCCTGTGCTGCTTTTATGTCTGCGCAGTATGGCTATACTGATGATCAACCCCTCATAGTTTCGTCTTCTCTCTCTTTAGTCACCCCCTGCTCATGTTCTTTCTCTCTCTCTCTCCCCCCTCCCTCTCTCTCTCTCTCTTTAGGCACCCCCTGCTCGTGTTCTTTCTTTCTCCCCCCCCCCTCTCTCTCTCACTTTAGTCACCCCCTGCTCATGTTCTTTCTCTCCCTCTCTCTGTTTCTCTCTCTCTCTCTCTCTCTCTCTCTCTCTCTGTATCTCTCTCTCTCTCTCTCTCTCTCTCTCTCTCTCTCTCTCTCTCTCTCTCTCTCTTTGTCAATATCTTTTCCCGCCCTGGTTGACTGAGAGCATGTTTGTTTTCATTAACTACCCGAGGCCCTTTCCCTGATGAGTTTAATATTTGTTCCTCTAAAACCAGTGTTGTGTACAAACTGTCACTTTTTTAAGTTGACTTGATGTTTGGGTTTATTTTGGCTACGGTTCTTCCTCTAGTTTGAATTCCCAGAATACATTTGAGCGTCTCACTGTAAGAATCTGCTTGGAAAGTCACAGGCTGCTATGGGGTTACTTTCATTGATAATAGCATGTAAAACATAATAAGCCACGCTCGTCCAAACCATCGTACTATTACTGATCTTACTGACCGTTATACTGTTGTTGATGCTATGGGCAAAGACATGAACCAAACTGGGGAGCCGGGAAGTTGGCACAATGCAAAGAGGAAGCCTACAGATAGCCTGGCTACGTGAGGAAGGACACACACCAAAGACAGTGGAAAACGGACTGTGATCTTGCTGTATCGAATTAAACTACCCTTGCAGGCTTGGAAAATGGACGCTATTTTATTAAGGGGGCACAGTAACCACATAACTAAGCACGTATTAGAGTCCTTAGCTTGTGTGTGTGGTAAAGAGGTGCCCAGATCCAGAAACAAGATGGCGCACAGGTGTATCAGTAAAGTATTTTTGTTTTTTTAAACATTATGCAAATACACTTGCTTAATTGTGTAAAAACATATGCAAGAAAGTAACCTTTAGCTCCTTCCAAGGAAAAGGACTTCCTGCAGAAGCCACCTAACGGCAACCAGCCCCTAGCCAATCATACGTGTCTCTACATGGCTATGGAAATGCCTTTGTTTTACAACTGGCCAACACACACACACGCTCACTCTTACAATTTCAGCCATAGAACCGGCAGGTCCGACAGACTTTTCTCTCTCTTGTTCCCAGAGGAATCCTCCCCCTCATCTCACCTTCTCTCTCTCTCTCTCCTCTCGTTTCTCCCCTTCCTGGACACAGGATCAATGTGGTGCCTAATGAGGGCCGCGTATCGACCACAGCCCTGTGATGAGCCTTTTAAGAGCTCCTGGCCTGGTCCGGAATGGGACAGGAAGAGAGGGGGAGGGGGGGTGGGGTGGGGGGGGTGGAAGAGAGGAAGTCGGTGTTACGACGAGGGAGGAGGAACTCACACATGTATCTTCCTCTTTATATGTTATCTCTCTCTCTCTCTCTCTCTCTCTCTCTCCCTCTCCTCCTCCTGTCCTCCCGTCCAGGTCCTGAAGCCAGTGGTCAGTCCAGAGGTCAACCCGGCTCTGGGCAACAGGAGACTCGTCAGCTTCTCCCTCGCAGGTACGTGTGCATCCTCATCTGACTCCTTCTGACTCCGCTTTTCATCCCCTCCCTCCGTGTTTGAATGCCCCCCCCCCCCGCCCCCCACTCTCCCCCTTTGTCTTGTTAAATCTGTGCCTGTCGCTGTGCCAGTCAAACAGACCTAATTTCACCCTCAAGAGGCGCCTCCAATGGATCAATGTTGTTTACTTGAGGCTTCTATTAGGACCCGTGAAGTGCCAGCGGAGGATCAATGTGACCGTCTCCTCTCGCGGTGGCTCTCCCTATGCAGGCGGCCACGCTAGCGCCCTCCTGAGCCTTAACAAGCCCTCCGTGCCGGCTCATCCATAAGTCTTCTTCTCACCAAAGGCGGTGGGTGCGTAGCGTGTTGGGCGTGATGGTGGGTTCTGTTTGGCGTCTGCCCTGTAGGCTGCCCTGCTGACAACCCCCCCCCCCCCGCACCTGCCTCCGCAACTCATTCGGATCATCCTCAGGACCTCCGCAACTCATTCGGATCATCCTCGGGATTTGGACATTCGAATATGCTTACAAACTAGCGCTCCCTTTATTTTTTGTTTTCCATTTCATCTCTTCACTTTTTCGGTTGCCTGCCTGCGGGGAGCCTTTTCATCTCCGTCCTTCATGTTACAAGGCAGCGGAGTAACCCCCCGCGCTCGGTACCACACACACACATACACACACACACACACACGTCCGCTGTGCGCTCACCTACTCTCCCCTTCTCCCTCGGGGCACGGAGTCTGAAGTCTGCCGTGGACTCTGCGTGCCCGGCGTCGGCCCTTTGACCACGACTCCCCTCGGTCATGTATATTTCACAGGCGAGCACTTTATCCTTTGAGCAGAGAAGTCCCCGCGCTACCCGTACAGCAGGGGGACAGGGGACTCTGAGGCTGATTCAAGTCCCCATGCTACCCGTACAGCAGGGGGACAGGGGACTCTGAGGCTGATTCAAGTCCCCGTGCTACCCGTACAGCAGGGGGACAGGGGACTCTGAGGCTGATTCAAGTCCCCGTGCTACCCGTAGAGCAGGGGGACAGGGGACTCTGAGCGGCTCACAGGCTGATTCCCCGTGCAGGGGCTTCTCCCTCTCTCTGATAGCAGGAGGAGGCAGAGGGACAGAGGAGGGGAGGCGCGAGGGAGTGGCAGCGTTAGGGAGAAAAGGGAGCATGGAGAAGTGAGAAGCAGAGGGAGCGCGGGAGGGAGGGATTAGAGTGTGGAAAACCAGCTCCATGTTGTTGCTATATCGTGCCTTCTCGTAAACACACACACACACACACGCTTCTTTCTCACACACACTGGGCCATGTTCCGGCTCTTGGCTGCAATCATCAGACCAGAGAGCCAGAGGTACTGTAAGAGAGCACTGAGCTAACAGACATCCCGGCTTGTTAGCCAGGCTCCTTGGACCATCAGTAGCCTCGCTGCTGTTTGAACAGAGAGTCGAGGAGCGCCACAACTCAGTAAAGAGGCTTTTCTCTCTCTCACAGTCTGTTTGAGCGATAAATATTGCAGTCCATCACGACTCCTCTCCTCAGCAGCAGTGCTTTTTACTTGGTGCTTGAAGCACTCTAACAGCAAACCTTATTTGGATCTGTCTCTCACACTCTCTCTCGCTTTCTCTCTCTCTCTCTTTCTCTCTCTCTCTCTCTCTCTCTCTCTCTCTCTCTCTCTCTCTCTCTGTTTGTGTGGTTCTGTTCTTGTCTTTCCTCTCTGTCTCTATTATTATGGTGTAAGTGACTATGGAACTGAGGCAGGAGGACATTTACGACCCGCCACTCAAGCATTTCTTCTTTTGGTTTGGAGTGACTCTGTGGAAGGATACGCCACTTAAAACATACGTGTGTTGTTTTGCCTTTTCAACCCCCCCCCCCCCTCTCGGTTACCCTTCCCTCTGCCTCCCTCCGTCCTTCCTTACTCCCTCTCTTTACCCTCTCCTCCTTCTTCCACCCCTCTCCTCTTCACACTCCCCCTCCCCCGTCCCTCTCCGTCCCCTCCGTCTCTCCCCTGTCCCCAGACATCCAGGCGGTGGGCCTGAAGAAGGGGATGTTCTTCAACCCCGACCCCTACCTGAAGATCTCCATCCAGCCCGGCAAGCACAGCCTGTTCCCCTCGCTGCCCCACCACGGCCAGGAGAAGCGCTCCGGCATCGCCTGCAACACCGTCAACCCCCAGTGGCGGCGGGAGGTACGGCCCAGAGGCCCTGTTCACGCTCCTGTCTCACACGCGTGCACACACACACACACACACACACCAACTACACGTCCGTACTGGCTTACACACACACACACACACGCGCACACACACACCTACACACAATGAGAAGAAGTCACACGCTGTGACAGAGAGAAGTGGCAACTCGGCTCAAGCGTAGTGTCTAGCACCTACACGTCCGTACTGGCACACACACACACACACACATGCACACGCACACGCACACATACACACGCACGTCTGCACAGAGGCGGCTCACACCTCTTTCTAACACACCGCCACACACACACTGTGACACAGAGAAGTGGCAGCCTGGCACAAGCATGTGCCACTCACACACACATGCAGGTTGGCACCCACAGCTAGGGGCTGCCCTCGCATACTTTACCAATGACACGCATGCATAGACACAAGCTCCCGTATTATGTACACAGGAAAATACACACACACACACCACGGCTGAAAGTGATGGGACTTAAACACTGTGTGTACAACATGGACTCGGTGCTCGGGTTTCAAAAAGGAGAGACCAGATCGTGACTGTTTGAGCACTGCGAACGTACAGTGAAGACCCCCACTCTGCTTCGAGTGGTCTGGGTGCAGCACGGCTCTCTGCTCTAACCAGCTTACAAAATTGGCCTTGCTGTGAAACACGCATCGAGTCGCTTTCTCTCGCACACTCTCTCGTTTGAAGATAGGGCTTCAGGCGTCTCGTCGGAGGCTTAACTGTCTCATTCCACTCTCCTTGATGTGCACCTTTGCGTTGGCGCGTTTTTCTACTTTACGTCGGTTTACTCCCTTTTTTCTGTATACAATGGGCTCGTCATCCGACTGAGCGAAAGGAAAAGAGTTTGAGAGAAAGAAAGTACCAGAACAAAGGAGTTACAGAGATCGACACTGACAGGCCGGTAGAGAGAGAGAGAGAGTGAGACGGAGATGCAAATGTGTTGGACAAAGTAAGAGAAAGAAAGGACGCAATAGTGAGCGAACAAGAAAGAGATCGCGAAAGAGAGTGCCAGAGAAGTAAAAAGAAACCAGGCCCCCTGCCGGGTGGGCGGTTGGTTGGATCTTTGGTTTCATTTGAACAGGCCGACTGAGGCGCTCTACCCCTCGGCTCCCCGCGCCTCCCCTACAGAGAGCCTCTTTTTGCCTCCTCATGACCCCTGACCCCCCAGGTCACACACAAACACGCGGCGCCTTGACTCTCAGCAGAGGAAACGGCCGTGCTGTTGTCGCTTGCGACGCTGAACGGGATAGCTTTACGTGGACGACGTTAGCCGACGGTCCGTTGACAGTCTGTAATTGGCCGATTGATCGATTGCCCGTTAATCAGTGTTGCCGTGGTGATTTGAGGTGACAGCGTAACTGTTGTTTTAACAGCGACGGATACCGCCAGTCTGTGCCTTTTGTAGTACCAGTTTGTGACTTCCACCTGTCGTTTCACAGCAGACTCGCACACACACACGCACGCACGCACGCACGCACGCACGCACACACACACACACACACCCCAACACTATGGCAGAGAGCCAGCGCTGGTTGTGATGTAGCCCCAGCATCTGGTCTGCTAGCAGGGATAGAAGTCAGCGACCTGCTGGGCAATACATCATGCATGAGCATACAGGACAGACTGATGGCCTTATTTACATATCCCCTGCTCAATGAAATCTTTAAATATTTGTTTTGGAAGGATTGCCTCGAATGACTTTCACACCCTAGTTACGGTGGTGACTGGATATTATGGGGTGGGCCTCCAGTTGAACCGAATACTGTGTTCCCTGTCTGTCGTCTTCTTGTCACCATTGTTTTAATGGAAGTTGTCCAATGGATGAATTGAATTGGTGCTCTGTTTACATGAACATGAAGAACACAATGCGTTGACGGGGGTTGAGGTACAGTATGTGGCGAATAGAACAAGAGGTATAGCATGGGAGGATCCATTTTTAGGAACTTTAAATTAATAGGAATTTTTAGTTTGTAATCGCAGTAAAAAACGTCAGGGAAAATGGTGGTTCTATACTATTTTATATTTCCTACTCTAGCTTCTAAAGCCGGAAGGCCATTTGAACCGAACGAGATGCCGGGATGTCTCTGTTCCTCTAATGTATTCATGTATTCATGGTGATTGCTCTGATGAGTGGGAGGGATTCACCGTGCCCGATGTGACTCGGGACTCATGACGCTCACATAAATCTCCTGAATGGCAACGGGGAGTTACTGTAGGAGCAAACGGCTCCCTCGTTAACATCCACTCGCTGAGGCAAGTGGAGGACATTTTAGTCCGTTTCACACTTTAAGCAACCGAAGCCAGTTCACAAAAAAAAATACAAAACATACTACGGTTACGTTATTGCATTAGCATCTTTTTTTATGAATCAAATCGACATGTGAGTGAGGTGGTTGTTTTAAGCGAAGACGTTCGAACTAATTACAGTCGTTTTGACTTGACGAAATGGCTTCAAAATGGCTGCTCCTCTAGGAGTGGTGGTGTTGTTGGTGAGATGTATTGAGGTTCAGCGGCGTTCCCCCGTGGCTCTCTCCACGCTGCTGCTGGGGACCCGGCGCCTCTCTCATGCAGCGGCCCTCTCAGTCCCATCACTCTGCTGCTCTCAGCCCGCCTCATTACATCTGACTCCACCGCTCACTGGAACGGAGCACTGAGAGAGAGAGAGAGAGAGAGAGAGAGAGAGAGAGAGAGACGGGGGTGGACAGAGAGGGGGGGGGAGTAGGAAAATGAAAATGTGGAAGCAAAGTGAGATGGCAGAAAGAGCGAGAGAGATAAGACGAGAGGGAGAGATTAACAGAATTACCGGATAGGACCTGATGCACAGAGAGAGCGAGGAATGAAAGAAAAAAAACAGAGAGCCAGTAGATTGATGGAAATGGAGACGGGGTGGCACCGGGCGAACAGAAATATGGAGGGAGAGAAGGAGAGAGAGAGAGAGAGAGAGAGAGACAGAGAGAGAAACAAGGTGACGAGTATGTAAGGCGAAGGGATCGGGTGGGATGGGTGTAGAGGATTCTGAACAGCCGGCGGAGGGATGAGGCCGGGGAGAGGGGAAGGTGAGAGGCGGGGGACCCGGCCAGATCAGGAAAGACGGACGGGAGGACTGGAGGGGGAGGAGGGGGCGGGTCAGAGTTCCTCTGCTCTCCTCTCCCGTTGACCACGGACCGACAACGGCCGGCTTCTCCTGGTGCCTGTGCTGCCGTGTGTCCGCCTCCTTCCCCGTGGATAACCAGGAGGATTTACAGACCCCCGGGAGAGACAGAGATATACAGCCAGGCAGCCACCATGTGTAGGCGGGTCATAACTCACTGAAACACACACACACACACACACACACACACACACACACACACACACACACACACACACACACACACACACACACACACACACACACACACACAGACAGGCTCACACATGTACGGAGAGAGTTCCCTGGGTACTGTGTAGCAGTTCCTCAGCCATATGTATCATATTCACCCTAACGGGGACTGTTGTTGTGGGAACTCCCATGGAGATCACAAAACATCTGAGCCAGACTACACATCATCTCTCTCCCTTCTCTCTCTCTCTCTCTCTCTCTCTCTCTCTCTCTCTCTCTCTCTCCCTCTCTCCCTCTCTCTCTCTCTTGCTCTCTCTCTCCCACTGATGATTGAATGCGGGCTGAGGTTCTTTGACGTGAGTAGCTCCACGCTGCGGCGCTCATCAAAAGGGGAACGAGGGGAGAGAAAGCCCGCCACGCTCGCCACTAGACGACGCGGAGGCCACCCGAGCGTGACACGGTTTATCAAACGTCATCGTCTCTGTTCACAACGTCCCATCGCGTCGTAGCTGACAGCAGCAGGAGGAAGGCGACGTCGAATGGTCGAGTGTTTGGTGACCACGGGGCTGGGTGACCCTCTGCAGTCGCTCAGGCATCCCCCCACAGGACGGGGGTAGGCCCCGCCTCTGTGTTGGCCTCTGTGTTGGTTTGGTAGGAGGTGGATGTGGAACGCCGTGATTTACGCCAGGGAGCAGGGGGGGCCATATATCACACCCTGACCCGCCCGTGCCCAGGGGCTACCGGCTCCGTCTCTGTCTCTCTCTCTCTCTTTCTTTCTCTCTCTCTCTCCCTCTCCCTCCCCTCTCTCTCCCACTCTCTCTCGCTGCCTCTCTCCCTCTCCCTCCCCTCTCTGTCCCACTCTCTCTCACTCTCTCTCCCTCTCCCGCCCTCTCTCTCTCTCTCTTCCCCTCCCTCCCTCTCTCTCTCCCTCTCTCTCTCTCCCTCTCCAGCGTTTAACAACACAGCACCTGTGTGTGCATGTGCATGCGTTTGTGTTTCAGCTTGTTCATCTGGCCTGCCATTGGTTCTCCCTCCTGACTCGTTATGTTGGACCCCCTCCCCCCCCCACACACACACACACACGCTAACCCCACCCTAACTTCTATGTCACATCTCAGCCCTGTTGGACTCAGCAGACGTGGTTCTGCAGCCCCTCGCCACCACTTCGATAGGGCCTGACTACGGTAGCTAGCGCGGAGCACACACTGCCACACTGCACACTTACTGGCGTGTCCCTTAATGTGTTCCTTGTGTTCCGTAATGTCTGAGAGGCACCGTTTTGCTATGCGGTAGAATGAAGAGCAATGAACAGTGCTCATCCGAACCTCACACCTCTGAACTGAATGGACTGGCAAACCGGTAAGCGATAGTTGATTTAGATGAGACTGCAATGCAGGATTATTCAAATAGTTTTGCGACGAGGTGTGAGAAATTGTTGCAGATCTATGCCATTAAGAGATTTCTGGTGCGAGTTATATTGCTTTCGTTTCCAACCTGATTCCACAGAGAGATTTGGGTGAACGCGTTGTTACCGGTACTAAATGTGAATTAGCTGCCTGCACCCCGACACCACGGAGACCTCAGAGAGAACGTCATTCATTTGATCTCGTTGCCTTCCCCCTTTTGATGTGACTCTTCTCAGTCATTTAAGAACAGGACCATCCCCTTTAGCGTGCAATAGCCTCTTTAGGTAGTGTCAGTATGGCGGTCCCGGCTCCCTGGGATATTAGCGTTAGAGTTGTCATGAGTCAAGATGGCCAAGCCGTTAGGATCGGTCTGTCGGGCTAACTCTATTGTCACGAGTTCAACACCCACTGAGCGGACTGCCGGCCAGTGTGAGTGTGTGTCTGTGAAAGAGTGTTCCCGGGTACGGCCTGGGAGTGGTGGGTAGACCCCTCTCTCCTCTCTCTCTCTTTATGTTATCGACAAAATGGAGTTTCCCTAGCTCCTGGCAGCAGCACTGCGACGCAGACACGCGTGGCAAATGAAAAGAAAATCAAAACGTTCTGAAGTCGGTTCCTCTGGAGTCCACTCGCGTTGTTTACACTCCGTCTCTGTGTCTGTCTCTCCGTGTGTGTGTGTGTGTGTGTGTGTGTGTGTGTGTGTGTGTGTGTGTGTGTGAGAGAGTGTGTGCGTTCGTGCGTAGTATGTATGTGCTGTGCGTACATGTTGTGTCCTCTTCACTGCGAAGCTGTAAGCTACAGCACGGGGCAGCATGTGTTTATTGCTCAGTGGGTCCCCTCAGAGACGAGCAATAGAGAGAGGGAGAGAGAGAGAGAGAGAGAGAGAAAGAAAGAGGAAGAGAGAGAGAGAGAGAGAGAGAGAGATAGAGAGAGAGAGAGGGACGGCTGGCTTTGTAGTGTAGTCAGCAGTGGCCCACCACATTCATTAAGCTTAATAACAGCTCCCAGCCGGCCCCCCCCCCCCAGCCTGCCCCTGACACTAACCACACAGTGCTAATGGGAGTGCCAACTAAAGAAGGAGGCTTAGAGCGGGCGTCGTCCTTTTGTCCGCGCGCCGTTTCTCCTGCCCGTGGCGCCTGGGATGCCGTACTGTATTTCTGCCATCGCTGTTTTTTTTGGGGGGGGGGGGGGGGGGGGGGGGGATTAGTATTGTTAAATGGCAGGAAAAATCCAAAGCAGCTGAGGTTGCCTCGGGGACGGAGGGGAGATCAAGGCCTTTGCCCCCCCCCCGGCCGCAGACTTCACCTCGTCGGCTGACCCAGATCCATCCGGCCGGTCCAGTCGCTCAGCCTGCCGACTTTGCCTTCACGGCCGCCCAAGGTTTCCGCAGTGCCAGTTGTGCCTCGGGGGCCACCGTAGTCAGTGAGCCGGAGCCGTGGCTGTGTACCAACAGCACGCCGGGAAAGACCTCGGGACTCAGTCAAAGCCAAGCTTGGCGTGAGGCATTGCCTCTTTGTTTGCCTCGATAAAGAGCTACCTTCGGGGTGGGCACTGCTCGACGGCTCCACAGTTGATGATTCCGTCCCCATTTTCAAATGTGTTCGAACTCAGTCCAGTAACACTTAACATGAAAGATATTACAATTCTTTTCTGTATTGCGTGGCCCTAAAGGGCTTCCAGTGGCACATTTTAGAAGTGGGGCTTAGTCACTGCAGTCGTGAATGCTGTATAATCTACTATGTAGCGGTATATGTATGGGCTGTGGCAAGCATTTAGCGTCGTGCCCTGGGGTCTCCTATATGCAGACATTTAATCCCTGCGTCCTGTCTCCCTCTCTTTCGTACGTATCTCTAAGGGACCTCCTTAGTGTGCCTCCTAATGAAAATCACCAGGCACCGCACTGCAGAATCCAACGTATATTTCTGTCGTCCTCCCCCCCCCCTCCCCCCTCCCCCCCCCCGCACCGTACCGTACTCCAGTAAAGGCCCCAGGCCAGAGAGGAGATAGATCGGAGCCCGACGGAACGTTGGCAACCTCTTTTAGCGTGGCCATGACTCAGAGCGTTCCACTGCACATCGTCTCAGGTCTGTACCGCCATCTCCCTCCATCCTCGTGTTGATGGCTGATTCCAGACCTGCTCACAGTGGGCTCTGAACTAGTCTACTGCCGCCCCGTCTGGTTTCAGAACAGATTCGCACACTGAGGCAGACACCGTGGCTTTCCGAAACCAATACTCTGATTTTCCCTCCGCAGGCTGCCCGTGTGCGATGTATTAGTGGTGTTAATTCAACTCTTTCGGTCCGACAGAGACAGAGACAGACAGACAGACAGACTGCAGTGGACTGGTCCGTCCTATGTGCCTGTTTGAGACAGAGAGCCCTCCAGCAGAGGTGTTGTTGTTGTTGTTGTTGTTGACGTGGTTGCAAGCGAAATTAAAAAACACTCTCGCTCAGGGGGAGCAAAGGCATTAAATCCTCCAAGCTTCAGTATGTGTTTGTTTTCTGCGCGTGTTGATTGGTCTCTCATTGTGTGTGCGTGTGTGTCTGTGTGTTCACTTGCGCTCACTTGTCCACCGTGTGCTTCGTTAATGAACAGGGACTTGTACATTGTTGTTGTGTGTGTGATTGTGTCTGTGTGTGTTTGGGTGTGTGTGTGTGTGTGGGTGTATGTGTGTGTGTGTGTGTGTGTGTGTGTGTGAGTAAATGCTCGTGCTCCTGCGTGTCCCTGCCGTCTTTTCCCCACTGAAGATTAAGAGAGCGTTACAATAATTAAGAGGCGGAGCAATGGCAGGGGGAGTTGAATGGAGGAGAGCTCAGACTGAAAGGCACGTCGGGGGGTGGGGGGTGGGTGGGTGGGTGTGGGGGGGCAAATCACAAGCAGCTGCCGAGATTGAATTCCCCGAGTGCTTTCAAGGGGCGCGAAGAAGGAAGCGGAGCCACAAATGGGGGGACAGAGCGAGGGAATGGATAGAGGTGGAGAGGCGTCACGGAGTGAAGTGTTCGGTGTCCAAAGGGAAGTGGGCGAAGTCGGAGGAGAAGAGGGGGGGGGGGGGGAGGAGCGTGTGCGCTCGTGGAAAGGGCGGCGGTTCGAGGGATGATAGGGTAGAGGAAAAGAGAGGGAAAGAAAGAAAGCGCCGCCGGAATGGGAGAGGGGAGAGACTCGTAATGTGAAGAGGGGTTTGGAGGAGAGCGGCTCGTGAAAGGAAGAGAGGGAGGGAGATAATGAGCGGAGAGGGGGATTGTTGAGAGCCGAGATAAAGCGGGAGGAGCGAGAGGGGGAAAGGAGGCCGGCAGGAGCGGAGGGAAATGTGGGATTGGAAACTGGAGGGTTGCGAGACAGAGAGAGAGAGAGAGAGAGAGAGAGAGAGAGGAGGAGGGGGTTGAAAGTAGGCCATGGCACCATGGAGGATGCACTTGTCATCATTGCTGTGGCTGAGCTAGGCATTCGTCCCGTCAGCCGATGGGTCTGTCATCCGGGCGGCCATCCAGTCAGCTATGCAGCCAGCCATCCAGTCAGCCATCCAGCCAGCCAACCGGTCGTCTAGCTGTTCAGCTGGCCCTCCGGATAGTCATTTAGTCGCCCAGTCAATCCTACAGTCATCCAGCATGCTGTCCAGCCAGCCAGCCTTACTTCCATCCTTCCATCCATCCAGCCATCTAGCGGCCATTTGACTGCCTAAGCAGCGTGCCGCAGCAAGCCAAGCCTGACCCCCGCTTCCCGACGTCGACGCGGCCAGAAATAGGAAAGTGAAACGAGACACACACACACACACACACACACACACACGTAATATGAACAAACTGTGCCCACGGCGTGACGCGTAGGCGCCGCCGTTGAAGGGGCACGCTGGGGTCCGCTGGACCCTGGCCGGCGCGGGGCCATTCCTCGTGGCTGTGAGTGGAGGCAGATTGGATCGTGTGTGGGCAGCAGCGGAGACGGCCCTCGCTCACGCGGGGCTCAGCCTCACTGAGCAGGCCTCTCCTGCCAGCCGGAACGGTCCACTTACAGTTAGCCACATAAAAACACGCGTGTACACGTGGCCTGCCTCGTCTATTCACGAAACCTTATTTTCAGAGTTTTCCGTTGTGACTGGGAATAACGTTCCCGTCTCTTTGCTCTTTGCTCCCGTTTATCCTGAAGCCATCCCCTCAGGGTTTTGGAGAGAGTTCACGCTATCCAGAGAGGGAGAGAGTTGGTTTAAGGACCTTGGACAGCGCTCAGACTCTGCTGGCTTCCAGGCTGCGCTGGCGTCTTCAGCACCACAGCACCATGGACCGACAGGAGGAGCTTTAGAGCAGGGGGGATAGAGAGGGAGGGGAGAGGAGAGGGGAACGACGGAGGGAACGAGGCAGGGAAAACCAGATGGTGGCGGAGAGAACTGAAGTGCGGAGTTTGTAAAAAGAGCAAGATTTTGCATGCCACATAGGTATTCGCGATATTTGTTTGGCCAAGCGGTGGAAAGAAGAGAGGCATGATCAGGAGGTAAAGCGGAGGGATGAGATTCTAAAGGGGCCGCTGCCAAAGCATGCCGTCGTAGAAAGACGCGCCTACCGGTGACCCGCGCCGCGACCCTCGACCTGTTCCCCCCTGTGTCGCGTTCCTCCGGAGGCTGAAAGGCTGATGAGGCGAGCGCAGAGCTCCCTGGCCCGCCTCCCCGGATGACCTCAGCAAAACATGGACGCTCAGTGGGGGACCCCGGTGCGACATGAAAGCGTCCAGGAGATAGTCGAAACGAACCGTCTGAATGGAGTTTAGAGAACCGTTTCTAGGTAATTATACACGGCAAAGCTGCTGTTCGCTGGAGATGGACTGCATGAAAAGGCTTTTTTCTTCTCTTGCTGCAGGGTAGCGGCTTTTCGAAAAGGTTTCCGTCCAAAAAGTTGCCTTCGGTGTCCGTTGGATTTTGACTCTTACCTAGCCTAACCTCGGAGTGCCGCTTCCCGCGAGACTGTTTCCTCTCGCAGCGCTAAGTCGTGACGCCCTGCTCTGCTCTGCGTGTGTGTGTGTGTGTGTGTGTGTGTGTCTCCAGCGTTTCAGCTTCGTGTCGCTGCCCACCGACGTGCTGGAGATCGAGGTGAAGGACAAGTTTGCCAAGAGCCGGCCCATCATCAAGCGCTTCCTGGGCAAGCTGTGTGTGCCGGTGCAGAGGCTGCTGGAGAAACACGCCATCGGGTAGGTCTGTCCGGACACACTCGCACACACACACACACACACACACACACACACACACACACACACACACTCACACACTCACACACACACACATATACACACACACACAAGCGTGCACACACACGCACGCACACACACGCACGCACACTCCGTCCGCCACTCTGTTTCAGTCAAGGGCGTTGGAGGACAGGCTGTAATGAAATGTTAGTGCCAGTCATCGTTATTCCCCTTCCCTCGTCCCGGCCTTGTGTCCACCGTTCTGTCAGAGGGCTCATCCAGAGTGTACACACACCGCCGTCTCACTGCAACACTTCATATCCATCACCTCCCCAGCTTTTATTAGCCTCAACTCACCTCAGTGGGATTGAGCTCCGCCGCCACGCGCCGTGTTTGGTTGAGACGATCCTGATGCATGATGCCTCTCTCTCTCTCTCTCTCTCTCGCTCTCTCTCTCACACTCTGTCTCTCTCCCTCCCTCCCTCCCCTAGCGATCGGGTGGTGAGCTACTCCCTGGGTCGCAGGCTGCCCACGGACCATGTCAGCGGCCAGCTGCAGTTCCGCTTCGAGCTGACCTCCTCCATCCACCCAGGTGGGTACCGGCACTGTCAGCCTCCCCCTGCCGGTCAGCTGATTCCCCCTCAGGGATGTCGGGATGCCGGGCTCCCCTAAGACCCCATCCAACAACCCGAACGATGATAAATGTCTGTGCTAGGGAAGAGGTCCCACTTCCCTAGGATACCTGTGGGACAGAGGGCCGGGGGAGGGGGGGGGTCACGTAAAACACTGTCTGTAATGAAGTAACTCGCCTCCTCTGACCTCTGATGACTCCCTGCTTCCAGAGAGTCTGGCCTGGGGACTGAGAGCTCTGTCTGGGCCCGGTCTGTCTGTGAGGCTGGCCCTCTAGCCCCTCTCTGGCTGCTCTCTGTTACTTACACTGAGAACCCCTCCTGGATCTGCCCGGTTATAAATGAGCCAGAAATACATGATAGGTCAGGTTAGGTCATGTTCAAATTGATTCTACTACTGTAATTTGCGGAGAAGGCTTTTCACGTGTAATGTAGCCATTAAAAATGCATGGCTGTTGCCCCTGTGCTTAGATGAGGAGGAGTTATCGCTGGTGATGGAGCCAGCGTGTCCGGTGGTCCCTGAGAACCAGGCGGAGCCTGACGTCCCGACGGATCTACCCGACGACGACACCCTGAGTCTGGGGGCTGACATGCCCGAACTGCCCTTGGACGGAGCACCGGAGACAAACCTCTCCAGTGGACCCCCCTCGCCGTCCGCGGCTTCCCCGTCCGAGGATGTCCAACCTGGGCTTCCGGAGGTGCAGGAGGTGGCCGCCGAGGAGTCTGGGACTATGGAGGAGGAGAGCACGTTACGGGAGGCACAGCTCCCCTTAGACCCCGGGTCAGATACGGAGGCGCAGGAGGAAGTAGCCAAAGGTGAGGAGGAGGAGGAAGAGGAGGAGAGACGAGGAGAGTGTGCCGAATTGCCGGAAGAGGACGGAGTGGTGGCACAGAAAGAGGAGCTACAGACAGAAGAACCCCCCGCTGAGGCTGAGGAGGAAGGAGTGGCAGGAGTAGAGGAAGAGGAGGGGGAGGCGGTGGAGGAGGCGCGGCAGGACGCCACCACCACGGAGGCGGACAGCGACGGTCCGACTGTGGTGGAGGCTCCTGGAGAGGGCGCCACCGCGTCGCCCGCGCCCTGCCTCCCAGAGACGCCGTCGGCGGAGCCGGAAGCCGGAGGGAGAGCAGACGAAGGAGACGTGGAGGAGGAGGAGGAGGAGGAGGAGGAGGAGGAGGAGGAGGAGGTGGGGGGCAGCCCCCCGGGCCCGGGCGGCTGCCGCTGCCCCTGCCAGGCGCACTCCACCTCCCAGACTCCCATGCGGGGCAGCGGGGCCCTGCGGCGGCGGAACCGGCCCTGCTCGCTGCCCGTGTCGGAGCTGGAGACGGTGATCGCCTCGGCCTGCGGCGACCCCGAGACGCCGCGCTCGCACTACATCCGCATCCACCACCTGCTCCACAGCCTGCCCTCCGCCCGCCAGCGGCAGGCCAGCCCGGGGGAGGGCGAGTCCGGGGAGGGGGAGGAGGAGGGGGGGGAGGGGGAGGAGGGGGTGGAGGGGGAGGAGGGGGAGGTGGAGGAGGAGCAGGTCACCCCCTCCACCTCCGCCTCGCC
>JAPMUY010003619.1:135000-147500 GCA_026901105.3 Galaxias olidus
CCTTCCCATGGCACATTGCTCAAGGGAACCGTTATGCGAGGCGTAGAAGAAGAGTTGCCTGTGGAATAAATAATAGAAACCTTGGGAGAAAATAATGTATTCAATCATGTCAGCTTTATTTGTTTAGACTTTCATGTGATATCCCATGCAGCAGAAAACATTTGGTTGGTTTATGTTGTTTTATGTGAAACTAAATTTTATTTTTTTGAAGGAAACACTGAAATTGCATGCCCCTCTCTTCAAATGTTTTCCAGCCATTGTGTGCCATACAGCTGATCTGAAATTGTATCACATACATGTTTTTGCTGGTAAAAGGATTCCTTTTACGTTCCATTTGCCATTATCACCTCTTTATCATGTCTCCCCGGTGCCATCTCAATAGTCTAAGTCGGCCTCCTTGATCGTCTCCTGGCGTCTTATCCTTGGTTCCCCGTGCGCAGATTAAAATGAGCTGTGAGGATGAAAGCAAGGCCCTTTGCTTTCCCCTCACCTGCTTCCTCCAACCGTGACGGAGACGAGCCCGTAGACGAACAGAGGAAGCCTGTTTGGGAGACTTATTGAGATGCGTCCCTCCATCCTTCCCTGTGTGTGTGTGGTATCGTAGGCGGGCCCTCCTCGCCCTGCAGCGTGCTGTGCTCCGGTGGGACCCCGGCGCTGGGACCGGACCACCCCGCCCACTACCCCGTCACCCTCACTGAGCAGGCCTTACCCCAAAGTAAGACCCGCAGCACCACATCCTCTCCACCTTGAATGACACAATCTCACTGTCATGTGTTTGAATGTGTGTGTGTGTGTGTGTGTGTGTGTGTGTGTTTCATTGGCATGCTCATGACGTCATCTTTTTTTCCCCCCATGTCTTACGCCTCTTTGATCTTTGGACTAACGTTGCAGACGCCTTCGTCTTCTCTTGCTGCATCACTTTCTGTAGGGTCACCGTGTTTTTTGTCATTGCAGGTTGAATTGCCCGGTTGAACAGAGAAGGCTACACACACACACACGCACACACACACGCACGCACACACATCTCTGTTTCCATAGTGACGTGTTAATTGATAGCGGCGATGGTGTGATCATCCTTTTTATGTTGACACGTAGAAGGTATCGGCACTGATCGGAGCCGATGCGTTCCAACTGGTAACAAAGACGAGGGATTAAGGGATTGTAACACAGGACAAGAGGCACGCAACGAGAGTGTGCTGTGAGATACAGGCTCTATTCAAGGCCAGTCAGCAAAAATCGGTCGGTTGCTTGAGACTGTAGCTGGGAATTGCATTTTTTATGGAAAGCTTTTTTTTATTCTAAAACATTTGGTTTCTTACTGTTTTCCTATGTGACCTAGCCGGAGACGATAGACGTCCCCTTATTTGTCATTCAAATGAAATACTGTATGTTGACAGTTCCTCTCCAAACGCTGTGCCTCATCATAAAGGGATACTTTCTGTCCTCATTTGTCCTTTCCATTTCTGCCCATTCAGTCTTCCTGTAGAGCTCGCATAGCTGGACAGTATTGATGTGGAGGACCTGGTGCAATGTCACCCTAACAGAGAGAGAGAGAGAGAGAGGAGAGAGAGAGAGAGAGAAGGGAGGGGGGGGGGAGTGTGTCTGCCGGAGAGAGGGAGAGAGTGTGTCCTATTGTGTGGGTAGAGTATGTGTGAAGAGCGTTTTAGACAAAGCGAGGGGAGAGAGAGAGAGAGAGACAGAGAGAAAGTCCTGCTGAGGTTTGGGGTTTCACCGTATAACGGGCGGGGGCAGCCATTTCAAAGCCATGCTGCTAAAAATAGACCCCCCCCCAATCCCCTGCTATGCTCCCATGGCTGTTGAGATGTGGGGGGGAGGGGGGGGGGGGGTAGAAGTTCTCAGACTACCAACAGTGTAGCGCATTCCATATCACTGCACCAGCTCATCCCAATGAAAAGAAAAAAGGTGAGGGGGGAGGGGCGGAGGGGACGGATGGAAGGGAGGGATGGAGGGGTAGGGAGCAGGGGAGGGGTGGGGAGAAGGGAGGCAGTGAGATGAAGGGATGGTATACAGGGCTGTTTATACAGTAGTGTTCACACTGACTGAGGGAGCTGTGCGGACTGTGTGTGATCCGCCGTCACACACATAATCTGCAGGCGTGGCAGGTAAACGTGTGTACCGCTACACACACCAAACAAACACATACCTGTTATCTCCACATGTGCAGACACATACCTCGCTGTACATGTCTTGGAAGCGTACGTGTTGCTGATATACTCAGCACAGGTATGGCGCCACGGAGACACATACAGCCGTACAGTCATTTCAGGAAAAAATCAACTGCACCGCAATGTTTTGGTCGTGTATTTGTAGTGTGTGCACTTTTTGCAGCGTGCCGGGCTTTCAGGAGAACACTTGGCCTCCTCTAATGGGCCTGTGGTGAGGCAGCACTTTCTACTGTGCCGTGATAGATTGGCCCCGTGTCCACCAGCTAACACTCACTTTACCCCCTGCTCACTGCAGCACCCGCCGCTCAACTACACTACCCACAATCCTCGGGGCCGGCCCCTGTTTGGCCTGTTTGCGTGTTTGGCGTTTATGCTATAATTCATCAGCTGTTGTGTAGGAGTGGCCGTTTTTAAACTAAACGTTTTCTTGCCCGAGCGAGCTGCGTCTTAGCGCCTCGACTGAAAGACGATGCAATAACTGCAAATAATCTATCCTGAACTGTCTAGGTACACTCTCTCTCTCTTCAATCACTCTTCAAATTCAATATTACAGTATTTGTCCAATTTCTCAGCAGTCGTGCTGAGAGCAGGTCCAAAGCTACCGTTCACGCGCAGGTAAAGGGGAGCGTTGACAGCGTGATTGATTCTAGCGGTAATTCCAGCCATCGGATGAAGGGATTTGCAGTGCCGCATGGCTGCTTTAAAGAGCGCGCTCCGTACAGCCCGGTCCACTGTCGCCACACCAGGCTTTTACAAGGTAAACAGCACTGACCGCTCTGGTGCACACTGGCCCAGCAGGGCCCTTTGATTGAGTGTGAGCCCGTGTGTGTGTGTGTGTGTGTGTGTGTGAGAGAGTGTGTGCGTGTGTGCGCGCGCACGGGCACGCTCGACAGCCAACAGAAGGTTGAGAATCCCTGAGGGAAGCCCTCGCGTCCCCACCCACAGCTGTTGGTTTAGTGGCACCCCCAGCTGCTTTGGATGCCGTCAAGGACAGAGAGAGAGGGGGCGTTATTGGGGACAGACGGGAGAGAACGTGTCGTTCGGCGAAACGAAGGATCTGAGGGAAAGAGTTGAACTACAACCCGTCGAATCGAACAGCTTTTACTCCTACCCTGACCCCCGTGTCCAATGCCAGTGACTTGAGCTCAAAATAAACCCCGTGCTCAGTCACAGAGATGTTAGGAGCTACAGCAACCTGACGTCTCCTTGCTCGTTTATGCCACTCTCTTCCCTGCTCTAACGGACACAGCTCACAGAAGGTGTTACGACGCAATCTGCTTCCCCGTGCGTTTGCGTTTCCCCTCTGGCTTCCTGCTTTGTCATGAACGGGAGCCACGTAACCCCCGGGCGTGGTGAAGACACCTGCTCCCGTCACACACGGTCTCCTCTTCCGTTGTCCAGACCGGGACAATGCTATACATCAGCGTCGATGGAATAGCGGCTCCCATGTCATGTTTCGTATTGTAGGAGTGGTTGTTCTCCCGCGTCTTCCTGCTGATCATCTCCTCGACGGTAATGGATGGCCTTTTGTGATGTCGTCCGCTTCCCGAAAGACGCTTTCGCTCCCCTCACTCGTCCTCTGTGCTCCATTGTTCGTGAATCCATCGGAGACGGGAGTTCGTTGGTGTTGTGACAGAATCCGTTCACTTAAAAAAGAATGTTTTTTTCCCCCTCTCTGTTTTTGCTTCATCTATCAGGAGCGATGGTCGCCGGCGTGGTTACACCAAAACGAAACGTCAAAATACAGTTGCCTGGTTTTGAGGCAAGGTGTGATGCATGTCTAATGGATCTGCTCCGTCTAACGTAACACTCCTCCTCCTCTGCTCCTTCTCTTCTTCCTCCTCCTCCTCTTCTTTCTGCTCCTCCTCTTCCTGTTCCTCCTCTCCTCCTTCTCCCCGCCGTGTCAGACTGGGAGGCCCGGATCGACAGCCACGGCCGGGTGTTCTACGTGGACCACGTGAACCGGACCACCACCTGGCAGAGGCCCACGCACGCCCCCAAGTGCAGCGGCCTCACCCGCTCCAGCTCCATCCAGCAGATGGAGCAGCTCAACCGGAGGTGAGGACACCAGGGGAGGGGCTGGGTGGATGGATGGATGGATGGGTGGATGGATGGGTGGATGGATGGATGGACGGATGGATGGATGGGTGGATGGGTGGAAGGATGGCTGGCTGGCTGGATGGATGGATGGATGGATGGATGGACGGATTGGATGGATGAACAGACGAATAGGGGAGAGACATAGATGATTGATAAGCAGGTAATGCAGTGGTAAGAATTGAATGGTGGTCTAGAAAGGATGGGGGGGGGGAGTGAGTCAGAGTGGAGTCAGAACGCTACAGGTGCAAGGGATTAAGAAGTAAGATGTGTGATCAACCGTGAAACTCAAGGGGCGACTGATGATGACATCATTTGACAGCGTAGCTCGCTCGCTTTTGAATCAGCAGACCCGAGTCACCATTGTTCCTCGACATGTCGTTCAGTTTTGCCTCTAATCCTTGGAGATGATTCATGTGTTGTTTGGGGGAATGAAGAACAGTGAGTGGCGTTATGGCTTGTGCTATACTGACACCTGGTGGTCACAGAGGAACACACAGCCTGCCAATCTTCAAAGCAACGAACTGGTTCTCTGGGCATTTGTTGAGCACAGACAGGCATATATATATACATCTTTGATTGTGACACGGATACAGTGATTCTGTTCAACTCATTAACAGGCACTCAGGGTGATTCACTTGAATACATGCAGTACTGTGCAAATGTTTTAGGCAGGTGTGAAGTCTTTAAAGTAAGAAAAAATAATGTTTTAAATATAAAGGTTCGTTTTTTTTTTTAATCAATTCATAAAATACATAGTGAGGGAAAAGCAAATCTGTATAAAATCAACATTTGGTGTGACAACCCTTCGCCTTCAAAACAGCATCCCCTGCCTAAAACCTATGCACAGTAGTGTATGTACGCAGTAAAAAATAGTTATGTGAATGGATTAATATTAATGGAGACGTGTCCCCATTTGGTCTTCACGTGTTAGAACATAACCTTGAATATTCGTTCCTCAAGGGGAGCATCCAGACTTGCTGGAGTATGATGTTCCATTGTTCAGTGACGTGTGAAGTTCTGCAAAAAATGGCACATCCTGTCACTTTGCTGAGATGGGAGCTGTAACTGTCATGGTGCGACATCTTTGGTCTTTCATTCTTTTGTCCTCTCCCATTTTACCTGCCAATTGACCTGCACATACGGCATAATTATAGATACTTGACATATTTTATAATACAATAAATGTATTATTTTCATATTACAAATTAGGCCTTGGCAGCTCTTATTAGCTACTTTCAACATGTAGTGTATTAGCAGGTAATTGAAACGATGGTAAGAGACAGGAAATAATGTGTTGGCTGAGTTTGTGTCTCTGGTGCCCGAGAAGCCCCTCGTAGTTCCTGGCATGGATTTTCACTCAGCAGCCTCATCCCATTCAGGACACACCTCCATACCTCAAGGCCTAAACTCATTCCCCTTCGATGACCTCATTTTCCAGACCCAAGAGAGTCTACTGACCGGCCAGCAGCAACCGCACACACACACACACACGCACACACACACACACACACGCACACAGTGAATTAGTTCAGACGTTAGTCTTTGAGGTCAGTATAAGCAGGTTCTCCAGGCTAACTGGCTGTCTTGATTCATCCTATATCACTGTCAGTCAGCCAGGCACAGAGGCATGGTTTAAAAACAGGAGGCCATTTTTGTTCATGACTAAAACAAGGGCTATCCCACAAACACACAGTGGTGGCGTACAACCTTTTCTGCGACACAGAGTTTTGTGCAGAAATCTACAAGCATACACTTTGATTTACTTTCACTGACACCTATACTGCACAATGGCTCATCTCAGTAAACTGTGGACACTTACTGAGGTAGGCTTAACGCGTCACTTCCTGTGTGTACAGGTACCAGAACATCCAGAGGACCATGGCGACCGAGGAGGAGAGTGGGAATCGTAGGCTGGAGCGGAGTGGCAGCACAGAGACTGAGCCCGACTCGCCGCCTCAGACGGCTGGTTCGTGTTTCATCCTCGTTTTAGGTTGGAAATCAACCCTGCTTCTGTGAACGAGTGGTCCTGATGCAAAGAGCAATGGAGTGTCTGTTGTTGTTTTATTCTCTTTACAATATTCAGCCAATTAGTGTTATTGCTTAGTAGTTCTTGTCACTGCCTGCTCAAAAAATATGATCTCCGTTAAAGGTTTACATGGAATGAATAATAAGAATAATACATTTTATTTGTGGGCATCTTTCAGGACACTCAAGATCACCTACCAACTAACAGTATATAAACTATTAAAAGTAGTGTTGGTTGTTGATGTTTTTTGGGGGTGTGTTCAAAGTTTCAAAGTTCTCCCCGCGTCTCCCTGTGTGTCCTCAGAGGCCAGACGAGAGGGCTCCCCCCCGCCCCCCTCCAGCACCCAGAGGGCCAGCCTGCTCCTCCAGTCCCCCGCCGTCAAGTTTGTCACACACCCAGAGTTCTTCACCGTGCTGCATGCCAACTATGTAAGACCCCCTTCCCCCTCCCCCGCTGGTACCAGCCACATCACAGTGATCTCACGCGGAGTCGCTCGTTCATTCGACTGTTTCTTTATACAAAAGGAAGAAACAATGGGCATCCCCTTAACCATTTTTATGTTTGGATTAAACCTCCTATCAGACCGACTCAAAAGTCTTACCATGACCATCATCGAGTTCAAACCACTAAACTCATTAAGTCACTACATCAGAGATTGAAATGTCAAATGACTATTGCAGGAGGAGGATTATGAAATATCTAGCTAGCAGATCTGATGGAGCCGGTGGTTATTTCTAACCCAACTCCGAAGGGGAATCTATTTCCGGATGTCTCTCACTGTACCTCCGCAGTGGCCCGCGCGTCGTGACCTCATCAAAGCGAGCCCAGCGGCTCCTGTCGGGCGATGGCTGCTTCTATTAATACACCGGGGTTATCGATCGCTCGGCGCCCCCCCCCCCCCCCCCAGAGCCCTGTCAGAGCGAGGAGACGATCGGGAGACAGGAGTCGCCCTGACAGAGGACGGATCGGCCCCCGTGTTTACATGCCCGGTTCTCTTATCAATCGACGTGCGTAGATTTCCAAGTGTACGGCAGCTGTCTCATCTGAGTGTTCTACATCTGCGCTGTGCTGTGAAGTCCCTGGAGACCGATAGCAACAGACCCCCCCGGGGACTTGATAGAGTGGGCTTTGTCAATAGGATAGTTGGTTGGATTTCAAGGCTGTCACGTTGAAAGGTCATGTCCCGAGTACTTCCTGTTTGTTTTGTTCTTCCGGCACTTAGAGACGGCAACCTTTCTTTCTGGTAAAGTTATATACTGTAGAGGCTGTCCTTCGATGTTTTATGTATTTCATTTCATTAGTCATCGTGTTTTAGGTTAGACTACTCTTTCATTAGACTTATTGAATGTGACATTGAAAGGGTAGGCGCTTTGAAACAAGCCGGCGTTGACTGACAGTCCAATATATTTGCCGTCCATATCTAATGAAATGCTACGTTTCACTTTAGCGTTCGCGTCACAATAACACGGCCGCGCATCCATCAAACACGTGAATATCATAACTTTCACTGCTGCTTCAGTGACTTGAGCATGTCACCGACCTCTGTGTGTGTGTGTGTGGGGGTGGGGGGGGGGGGGGGGCGGCTTGTATCCGGTCCAGGGGGCGTACCGGATGTTCGCCAACAGCACCTGTCTCAAACACATGGTGCTGAAGGTGCGCCGCGACGCCCAGAACTTTGAGCGCTACCAACACAACCGGGACCTGGTGGTCTTCCTCAACAAGTTTGCGGACACCCAGCTGGAGCTGCCGCGCGGCTGGGAGATCAAGACGGACCCCCAGGGGAAGGTAGGGGGGCTTGGCTGTGTCTGTGTCTGGGTTTGTGTGTGTGTGTGTGTGTGTGTGTGTGTGTGTGTGTGTGTGTGTGTGTGTGTGTGTGTGTGTGTGTGTGTGTGTGTGTGTGTGTGTGTGTGTGTGTGTTGGGGGGGGGGGTTGTTGGGGGTAAATTGCACAAAGGATAATAAATTAGAGAGAAGGTGAAGTAAAAAAGAGCTTATTTCTGCTATTGTATTCTGATGTAAGTGTGTTTTCCTGTAACCTGTGAGCGGCCTCTTTTTCCTGGTGCCACTCCAGTCCTTCTTTGTGGACCACAACAGTCGAGCGACCACCTTCATCGACCCCCGCATCTCCATGCAGAACGGGCGGGTACCCAACCACCTCACACACCGCCAGCACCTACAGAGGCTGCGCAGCTACAGCGCCGGAGAGGTACACACACACACACACACACACACACACACACACACACACACACACAGTCCCACTCTAATCAGGTTTGCAGTGCCGGAGAGCTACACACACACACACACATACAGTCTCACTCTTTTTGCATTGTCTCTAATCAATCAAATTTTATCGTAGTGACAGGCGTTTGTTGTCTCTCAGAGTCTTTGATATGTCTTTGTTCCACCAGGCATCCGATGTGTCCAGAAGTCGGGGGGCGTCGCTGCTGGCCAGACCAGGAAACAGCTTGGTAGCAGCGATACGCAGTCAATACCACCCTGACTCCGTGCCTCTGGGCACCCCCTGTAAGTACTTTACACAACCGTCTCCATGGTATTAACCAACACGGCAGGCAGACGGGTGGGCAGGCAGACAGACACTGACAGGTAGACAGGCAGGCAGACAGACAGACAGGCAGGCAGGCAGGCAGACACAGACTGACAGGCAGGCAGACAGACAGGCAGGCAGGCAGGCAGGCAGACACAGACTGACAGGCAGGCAGACAGACACTGACAGGTAGACAGGCAGGCAGACACAGACAGGCAGGCAGGCTTTGCGTGACTCTCTATCATCACAACCGAAGCATGCTCTGAGTTCAGTGAAACCTCAGAGGGAGGAGAATTCTGTGCATGCTAATCACCCTGACAACTGATCCTAATTCCTTCACACACACACACACACACACATAACAACGCATGGGACCGCCACCACCGCCGGCCGGCTGGCTGACTGGCTGACTGACTGGGTGACTGGCGTGACTCAAAGACCCACAGGGCTTCCCACTGGAATCTCTTTCTCTCCGTAGTCTCACTGTGTCGTCCCCCCCTCGTGCTGTCCCTTCTCCCGCCTCGTCCCCCCCCCCCCGGCGGATTCCCACGTCGGCCTCTCCGTGATTACAGACGTAGGAAACACGGCGCGTCTGTCGTCCTCTAAGCCGTGACAGGAGGGACCGAGGCGGGATTACATCCCCTCCCCCGTTTGGTCTCGCTGTGGAAAGCCGGCGCGTTTCACTCGGGACGGCCGTTGTCGTGGCGATCCACGCGATGGCAGCCCCGTAAAGTGAAGCCGACTCACAAGCAGCATAAGCCCGCCCCTAACGCGAGGGCTTGTTTTCCCTTCCGACGTTTGATAATCCATACCGGGTGGGTTTTTTTTCCCTCACTCCCTCTCTTAATAATTCTCATTGTTTCGTGAGCGTTGTTTCATCAGCTCGAGTACGGCTCTTTCAGCTTCGCCGCAGGGAAAAGAGGGCACGTCTCTCCCATTTTGAAAAGCAAAGCGCCCCTCCGTCCACACACACTTTCCTTCCAGTCCGGCTCACTCCTCTCTCCGGGTTGCCGCAGCTGGCGTCGCAATTAGGCAGACCGCGCGCGGGGGTTTTCCGGGGAAGCGTGTCGCCTTTTGAAGTCTCCCTCCGCACCCTGGAGGCCCGAAACAATATTTCCTCACAGCTGGGTTCATAGGGGGGGGGATATCAAAGCAACGTGGAGCCGTGCTCCCTCGACTCCTCTGATGGTTCCGTACGCACAGAGCAATAACTCCCGAGGACATCTCGTGTCAGCGTGTGTGTGTGCGTGCATCTATTAAAAACCCACACTCATACACCATCTATGGGAGAAGCAAAAGTAACAGTAGTAGTAGTGTGACGCTCTTTGATTTCATAATTTCTGCGACGGAATTGCTGCTGGGATGGGGAAAATCTGGGACGTTCATATTCGACGTGAAGATTGTATTGTGTGCCTCAGTGACAGGTTATAGCTGGCATAATGTCTAAATGACAGCTAACGGCTAGTATGTGTAAATAAAGTAATGGCGGTTGCCACTGAAGGGGGCCTCAGCTATCACTGGCATCGCCTCCGCGGCCTCTTTTGTGTTTTGGTTGATTTCTCCTCTCTGTCGGCCAACAGCGTACAACGACAAGATCGTGGCGTTCCTGCGTCAGCCCAACGTGTTCGACATGCTGCAGGACAGACAGCCCAGCGTCAGCAGGAACCACGCCCTGAGGTGAGCGGTCGGCACGCGCGCCCTCCTGTGTCACAGCCCCTCCGCGGCGCCGTCCCCTCTCGTTTATAGACGCCACCTTCATGTGATATGTAGGGTTAGCTAGAATTCAGTTCCGTTTTTATTTTTTTATTATTATTCTCAGTTTGATTTTTATCAGATTTTTTTTATTTTATTTTAAAATGTGAACTTAACGGTATATGCTGTGTATATCTAACGGTCTATAGCACGGGTAGATGAATCAAATATTATAACATAAAAAGTAATACATGCCTAAATTGATTACATATATTTGTATTCAATGTTTGTATTCACAGCCCTTTTTGGCAATAGAAATATGTTTGACCAATACTCCCACCCCAACTATCAGCCGTAATAAGGAATCCAGATCCCTCTGCGTGAGAGAGAGAGCCAAAGTGCTGCTTTGAAAATGCCTATGTACAGGGGAGGGCCTCCTAATCGTTAGGCACCTCCACCAGTCCCTTTGGGAATTGTTCTCGCCGCCATCAAGGCCTTTCTGCTAGCCGTGAGAAGGCGATGATTATCCTGGAAAGCCCTCCAGGAAACGCACTCCAATGTTTCCCCTTCTGTTTAAACACATAGGCAAAGTGCTTTTCGTGAACTCTACAAAGAGCATTCCGGGGTACTTAGCCTTTTAGAAGTAATTTCGTTGACTTCCAGTTTTCTTTCTATTTAACCTTGGCACGCAACACGGGCAAAGCCTTTGGCCTAGAGATTAATTTTAGGAGATAGGCAGACTTGTGAATGAGATGCAGGGCCTATAGGACCTTTTTAAGTGTGTGAGGTTGCTTGATTGTCCCCCCTAGACAGCCTGCTACACTGTCGTGAATCGACTAGCGAATACTCCTGTCCAAAGTGATCTCATACCCAAGAAGTGATTTCGCTGAAACAAGCATGTGAAGTTGAATCTTTTACACAAGTCACACAAATTCGAATGCAATTGCGTCGTTGGCCGAACGGCTAAATGCTTCTTGGCTCCTCGATGACCAATCAGAGAGAAGATCCACTACATTCGGACAGAGGGCACTCAGGGGGTGGAGAAGCTGTCCTGTGACGCTGACCTGGTCATTCTGCTCAGGTAAACACCAGGCTATACCTTTCTCTTGTCCATGAAAACTGTGTCTTGACCCTTAATGCAGCTATAACACCCACGTGGCACGCTCGTTTAGGGCGGAGGAAGCATCGTGCAGGGGCGAGACACGCTCTAGCCGTGGCAAAAAACAAAAACACATTTAAACCTCCCCACTGTCTTGTTTTAAAACCTGTCCAACACATTTGCACCACCTGTGGCTATAAACAAATACTTTTTCTTTTCTTTAGAAGAGCACTACCAACCTACATAATTGGCCATTGTTTTTGTCTGTCTTTCTTTTCTCGGTCTAACGGTCGACGTGTTTCTTCTCTCTCTGCTTCCCCAGTCTCTTTGAAGAGGAGATCATGTCCTACGTTCCTCCTCCTTCCTTCCATCCCGGCTACAGCTTCTCCCCGCGCTGCTCGCCCGCCTCCTCGCCGCAGAGCTCACCCGGTAGGTCCTTTGGGGCGTCCGTCACCCGGTCTGCCCAATTGTGTGGGACCTAGGCAAGCTTTCCACTAATCCCATGGGAGGACATTGACCAGTCAGCTAATCGTTGGCCCTTAGTCATGGACAGTTTTCCTTAACCTTCCTGCCAATCAGCCACCTCCTAATATGGGATTCTTACCAAGGGCATCAGTTAATTAGCATGTCTTAAGAACTATTGTTAACACAGAGTCCCAGATTAGGAATCCAATCACCTATCCCATTACCAACCGAGAGATAAAAAGCAAGTGTCACCGTGTCTAAAATAGAATCTCAACTACGGATATTATCACTACGGCCTATTCCCCCATATTTCTCTCTTTCTCTCTCTCTCTTTCTCTTTCCCTCTCTCTCTCTCTCTCTCTCTCGCGCGCTCTCTCTCCCTCAC
>JAPMUY010003619.1:150000-200000 GCA_026901105.3 Galaxias olidus
AGTAAATCAGCTTTGTGTGTGTGTGTGTGTGTGTGTGTGTGTGTGTGTGTGCGTGTGCGTGTGTGTGTGTCCATAGAACAACAGACCTGAGCGACCTGGAGTATCTCGATGAGGAGTTCCACCAGAGTCTGCAGTGGATGAAGGACAACGACATCACCGACATCCTGGACCTCACCTTCACCGTCAACGAGGAAGTGTTCGGACAGGTGAGCGCGCCAGCTCGCGCGTGTGTGTGTGTGTCCGTTTGTAGATGTGTGTGTGTGTGTGTGTGCACAGTGCTTTCATAGATTCAACCCAAAGTGTCCGCCTGCGCAACGTCCTGTTTGCTCTTCTCTCTCCGTGCCGCCGTGTGACGTCACTTCCTGTGTGCGGCAGGTGACGGAGCGGGAGCTGAGGTCGGGCGGCTCCAACCTGCAGGTGACGGAGAAGAACAAGAAGGACTACATCGAGAGGATGGCCAAGTGGAGGGTGGAGAGGGGGGTGGTGCAGCAGACCGAGGCCATGGTCAGAGGCTTCTACGAGGTCAGCTCACACACACACACACACACACACACACACGCGCGCGCACACCTTCCCGTCCTGAACGTTAACCAGCTCAGACCGTCGCGTACGGCCCGGGCTGGAGGCTGAGCTTAACGCGACGTCTGTCTCCTCCCGTCCTGTCTGGCCGTCTCAGGTGGTGGACTCCAGGCTGGTGTCGGTGTTCGACGCCAGGGAGCTGGAGCTGGTGATCGCCGGCACGGCCGAGATCGACCTCCACGACTGGAGGAGCAACACCGAGTACAGAGGAGGTACGGGGGGGATGTGGGGGAGAGAGAAGGTGTGGAGGGGGGGTGATACGGAGAGATGGGAAGAGGGATGAAAGGAGAATGGCTGGGATGAATAGAGGGAAGGAGGAAGGAGGAGGGACCATTGAGAATGTTGGGGAAGAGTTGACAGAAAGTGTTGTCGGTGTTGACCTCTTCCATTGTGAGAGACAGCACGCTGTACTGTGTACTCTAAACGGCTACGAGAAGAAACCCAGAGGCAGCTTCTATGCTGTTGCCTGCACATCGTGGTCCAGGCTCTCTGGAATAGCCCAAATCCACAGGTTTCCAATTCTAGCCTGGAATTACTGACTTAATGTCAGTCTGATTGCCTGTTTCTCTACTCTCTGGTGGAGTGAGGGGAAAGAAACCACTCCATAGGGCATGAATCATAATTCATCATCCTGTTTGCATGACAGAGCGGCACACACCGCAGGCCACTGGCGCGATGCTGACAGGATGAATGGTAACAGCTCGGCCCAGCCGGGGCCAAGTCAAACAAGCCTGCCGGCACAAACCTGATACAGTCGCTGACCCCAGAGTGTCAACCCTGCGTGTCTTAAGAATATGACAAAAACACACACGCACACTCGACACACACAAACGCAGCACGCAAAACACTGACACGCCGCGTCCAAAAGTCATTTGTCTCCTCGGAATGAACAGATGTGGAGGCCCGGCGTAGGCAGGGGCCGGGCGGAAGACGGAAGGGTGCTCGAGCCGAGCCAAGCCTGAAAATGGCCGTAAACGTTGCGTGTCCGTAAAACATCAATCTTCCCAGAAGGCCCGTGCTGCCGTTGCCAGAACAGTCGGGCATGTGGTTTCCATCGGGGTGCTAAGCTTTTAATTAGCTCTACCAATCATCTGCTCCATTAAAACTGTCTGACCCCCTCCCCTTGGCCCCTTCTCAAAAGGGACTTCTGCCATGCTTCCCCTGCACGCTGCCTCTGTGTACAAAGCGAGTAGCGGTTTAAAATGAAATCCACGCGAGGCTCAAGTGTTTCCTTTCAGCCAGCGGAGGCAGACTCCCTTAGTAGGCAGGCCAAACCTGTTT
Organism: Galaxias olidus; assembly: GCA_026901105.3. Lineage (NCBI taxonomy): Eukaryota > Metazoa > Chordata > Actinopteri > Galaxiiformes > Galaxiidae > Galaxias > Galaxias olidus. The sequence goes on from JAPMUY010003619.1 coordinate 151,861, forward strand.
TTAAAAAACAAAATCAAGTGATTAAACAGTCTGATCGTCAGATGTTTTTCAAGTTCACAGCAGGAGATTTGTGACTCTCAGCAGCAGATTTGTGATGTCGCGGAGTTCATGAGTTGTGTGTGCACACTTTGTTTTAAAGTGAGGTTTAATACAATACAATATTTGCATTTCTTGAATCTTTCCTGTGGCCATAGCTACTGATTTGCAGTGTTTTGTTTCAAATTGTTTTTATGGAGCTGTGAGAATAAGGTCATCGATTCACCATGATATAAGTATTGCTCTGGAATGATTTCAGACTGTTTGTAAAACGCTACGCAGCGCTATGTTCTCTCGAACGCAGCGCTTTAGAGCTCACACTGTGTCTACATCAAGCTGATCAGGTTCCATCTGCCTACACTTAGGCTGTGTGCAAAGGAAAATAATTGGATGATGTGTCTTAGTTACTGTTTATTTTGCATTGGAACTCTTGCATTGATCTGTATATCTGCGTAATAAGGGTGTCAATGGAGGCCTCAGAAAGCCAACAGCGGTTCCAACCTACCTCCTCTGCCTCTCACATCCCTGTCCTTTGACCTTTGTCCCTTTCCCTCAGGTTACCACGACGGCCACATCGTGATGCGGTGGTTCTGGGGCGCCGTGGAGCGCTTCAACAACGAGCAGCGCCTGCGGCTGCTCCAGTTCGTCACGGGGACGTCCAGCGTGCCCTACGAGGGCTTCGCCGCGCTGCGGGGCTCCAACGGCCTCCGCCGCTTCTGCATCGAGAAGTGGGGCAAGGTCACCTCGCTGCCCAGGTAGCCCGTGCTACTCCCACTCGTATCTCTAGATAAGCAATGGAACACACAGTGGGCTGTTATATGAACACCATTCAAGGCAGCAGCAGCAAACTGAAGTTTTCTCTTGTCTTACCAAAGTAATTTCCTTTTTTATTTGAGAAACGTTCCTGGACTTTCTTTAAAAGCCTGTATGCCACAAGTCGGATATTCTAATAGTAAAATAGTCCACTCAAAATGTGTTGGACACTGACTGGGGTGAGACGGTTCCATGGTGTCTTTGCCCTATTCTCTTTCATATAAAGCATTCTGACCTGCGACCGTCATAAGACACTGCTTGTTGGCTTGGCTCACAAGGGCCGCTGGGTGTTCATTTAACATGCAGCACAGTGTTCCTTCTGTAGCCAACTACACTTGCCTCATTTAAACAGCTGGCTGCGTTTCCCTGCTCACAGCTCACTGATGCACATAATGGAGAAATAAAATAGCCTCCCGATTGTGTGAGTGTGTGAGTGTGTGTGTGTGTATGTGTGTGTGTGTGTGTGTGTGATGTGATGTGATGTGTCTGTTGTGTCAATTGAATCGTACTGTGTGGTTCCAGCTCATAATCGTCTCTGTGCAAGCGGAGGTAGCCAAACAAGGGGGGCTTTCTCACTCGCTCTCATAATACAAAATGAAGTGGCAAACAGTATCTCTCAGCGTTATCTCCCAGTCCAATTTGAAAGCTTTGGTAGCATGTGTTAGCCTGCCTATTGCAAACCACAACCTTTATTCCGCGGCTTTGGAAGCAAATCAAAAGTGAGTCATTTTCAGAATATTATGTCTTTCAGACCTTTTCTGTTCCCACGTGAAAACGTCTCTTCATTCAGGGAGGGCCTTTCAACTCTTCTGTTGAAAAGGGAACGAGTAAACAGCAGTCCTCTCTATCTTTGACATGGGCAATACCCTGATAAATCCAAGGTCTTTGAGTCAGCTAAGGAAGCTGTGAAGCTATTAAGAGAGCTGTGAAGCTATGAAGGCCGCTACCAGCACTCTCCTCTAAAACCATAAACAACAGGTCAAATTAGGACGCTGCGTTCGCTTTGGAACACAGTTTAAACCATAGGGCTTGATATTCTGATGCTTGCGTCGTGTTTTCTAACTAATCAGAACGGTGTAATTTTGACTCTATCAATCCTGTGATTGTAACGCGCTGGTGTTGATATTCAGTGTAACATACTATTTCACGTGGGACATTGTGGAGAACAGTGACTCGTGATTTCAACTAAACAAACTGAACATCCACAGTTGAAATCCAGCTCAGGATTGTCGGGGTGCTGTTGTATAATTCCGCATGAAAACCTTTTGTCCCCGTAACCTTGCTGTGCCGGCGCCAAACATTTCCCTGGCAAACAGAGGCAGAGCTGGTTCGCAAAGCTGAGGCGGTCAGCAGAACGGGTGCCAGTGGACGCTCAGGTTTCACTGGCGGGCAGAGACAGTGCCCTGTGTTAGACTGTGGGTGGAGCTCTCACTAGCAGCAGTGCAGAGACTAAACATGGGGTTTGGGTGGAGGCGTCTGGCAGGGAGACACAGACTCCACTCTGTGTGTGTTTTCTTAATGAGTAGAAATTAGCTAGATTAAATGCTGAACAAAACATACTGTTACCTTTTCTTTTTTTGGATTTATGCACACAAAACGTTCTGTCTGAAAACAACTTTCTCAGTGAAGTAACTTTTGGCTTTAGGTTGCGTTGTATGTTTAACTGTAAAGTCGTTTCAAAATGTCTGGGGACAATTAAGAATGTCTGTTTGTACCCTGCAAATAAAGTAAAGTGACTCAGCTGCCCCTGCCTGCTAAAAAGACACGGTCAGATGGTCAATTGTCATTAGACATAGGTTGCATAAGTATCGTAACCAGACATATCTTTGATCTAAATCCGACTCTTTTGCTCAGTCTAAAAGACACTCCATCTCGTTTGGGAAACCAGCTATATATTTTATGAAAGGGGAATTGGGGGGTTATCCTAACATTGTTTTTAAAGAGATTATTTCTCCCAATGATTTAAATGCTGACTTTTCTGTCCTTTCCTGCCAGGGCTCACACCTGTTTTAACCGCCTGGACCTCCCTCCGTACCCCTCCTACACCATGCTGTACGAAAAGCTACTGATCGCAGTGGAGGAGACCAGTACCTTCGGTCTGGAGTGAGCTGGAGGGCAAATCAAACTCACACATCCCTTTTGAGAGGGCTGTTGACTGGGCCAAAAAACCTGTGATGTCAAATATAGGCCCTGAGCCTGTATATATTCTAACACACACTGTACACTTATGTTGACTCGCTGACAAGGGTTCAACGCAATTGTATTTCTGCGAGACAAATTCAACCAAGATTTGTGTGAGACAGTGAAAGCGTGTCGGACACGTTTGCTTCCACCCTGAGGCAGAGCAACAACAACCCTTCCAATGCAGACTCTTCAGTGGAACTACTGTTATTTTTCTATATTACTCTACCATTATGACTGTGTATTGGTTTTGTTTTTATACTATACATTACAAACCCAAGGAGTGGGCATCAAAAAGAGGAATCAAGCTAATTAAAGCGTGCATGCACTGATCTGCATCAATCATCCACTACTGTGTATATAAATGTACTATGTTAAAGTGATGCGGGGTCTTGGTCGAACCAACACAATGTATGCAATATTGAAAACCTTGACTCTTGACTCTATCCTGCTTCACCCATCTCCATGGCACCCATCGACCCTCGATGCAATGTAACATTTAAAAAGACTGAAGCAGCTATAGCCGTTACTATGGTATGCGGTGGGCGAGGGCTTGCTTAGACCACAGCCTATCAGCCGACGCACACCATCACAAGAAGTAACGTTCACCCTCTGTCTGAATCACCCATCAATCAATAACGATCGACTCGTAGCCTCATTCGTTGCCAGGTGTTCAGTGACAACTACAAACCAAACAACCGGGAAAACTGCAAAACTCCTATCCTAACATAATATATATAGAAGGATATCCCTTATCCCTCTTAAGCCTTTTATTTCAGCAGTGCATAGTAGCCTATGTGGAAGTACGTTCCGAACAAGGGTTGAACTGTGGCAGGTGTAGTCTTCTCCCCTCCCTCAGTAATAAGGTGCATATGATGGGCCAGAGCACATGTAAAACTGCAGTGCCTCAATGATCTGTTGCCTCAAACACACAATAATAATAATAATAATTATACATCTTTATTTATATACCACTTTTCAGTACAAATGTTACAAAATGTGGTGCATCGTCGAGGTTTCACAGAATTGCAGCTCTTAGTAAGGAAAGCATCAACATGGACAGCGACAGACAGAGGACAGTCTGCAAGGAGTCAGACTCTTAAAGCTTTAAAGTTACTTCCTACTGTTTATTTATGTTTTACCTGCAGTGGCTAAAGACAGTAGAAGGATACTTTGAACTGAGTCCACTGTTACTGTAATGTGTCGAGTCAGGTTTTGTATTTGCGTACCGACTATACCCAATGAGGGCTTTGACAAGCCATGACAAAAGGTCAATGATTGTGCTGAGTCGTCTTCCAAGGTTTACACTAGTTTAGATTATGAACCTGTTTAGTGCGGTCTCCGTAAGCCTGAACACTGCTCAGTTACTGGTTTGTGATGATTCAGAACAATATTGGAGGCTTAGCCTTACGAAGGCTGTTCCACTCCAGTGAATTTGTCCAGAGAAAATAAGGGTGACCCAGTGGATGATGTAACTGTCCACTGATTACTAGTAACCGAGAGTTTGAGCCTCTCTTTGCCTCTCCCACTCTCTCTCGTTTTCCATCCCCTCTCTATCTCTTTCCCCCTCTCTCCTGTAAGCTCTTGGCAGTAAATTTGCGAAGTCATTGTGCCCGCATCCCAAAATAACACCGCTGTAGTCACCTTTGCCAGTGGCCAGGCCTTGTTACCGTGACACCTTAGAGCTGAAAGAACAATGCTGTATATATGGAAACATGCTGTGATGAGATGCATTGATTCTTTAATATCCAGTTTTTTTATATTTATTTGTATTTTAATACAATATGTGTATTGTCCAACGTTTGTGTTGTTGGTTTAGTTTTGGGTATAGACCTCTTTGAATGTTTTATGAATGGTTTTTTTCTATCATGGTGATGGTGAATTTTGCCTTTTTATGCCAGTGTTGTCTCCTGCTCAGCGCAGTACGCCTTTGTTTTCGGCATGCTTTTTGGCTTGCACATTATATTTACATTTTTGTCATGTAAGTATGATGATTTTTCACTTCCTTAAAAAACTCATTGCTCTTGACATTTTTCTTGTGCATCTGTGTCAAGATTTTAAACCAACCTCTACTTCCTACTCAGCGATTAAGTCTCTTTCTTGGCGGATGACAGAATTTATGTTTAATCAGAATTTAAAAGAAGTGAACTACCCTCAATGGTTTAAGAAGTAGAAGAGTATGTCATGTGTAGAGTTTAACAGCATACCTGTAATCATGTTGCATTGCATTTAAAGTATGTGTATGTATCATTGTAGTCTATTTTTATTGGGTATATGAAGAATTTAATGTATAGAATATACTGGGCATTCACTGGCATTGTACATAAATGGCCAAGTCCACCCTTAAATAAATAAAAAAATATATAAGATCAATATTTAAGTAAATTGATTGCATATTGAAATTATTTTAGTTTAAATTGTGCATCAAAGCTTGGCATGATGGTGAGCCATCATGTCATTTCAATCTGCAACCAGATATTAGATTTGTTATTTGTAATTCTAAACAAAATTCCCACCTGTTACATGTGTATTGATTTTTTAAATGATCGTGTAGAGTCAGACCATAGCTGTGTAGCATCTTTTGTTTCCGTGATTGCAAACGAAGGATGTAACTTGAGGCATGGACGAAATGGAGTCCTTCAAAAGACAATGTTATAATAAACCAAAACAAGGGTTTAGCTCATAGACAATTCTCTAGTATACGTATGTTTTCTTTAAGAATTAGTTAATGGAGTTTAATTGTTGAAAAAAAGTACGAACATTGATTGATGTCGGTTTGATAACGGGTCACTAAATACTCAGGCTGTGCTTTTCTCCCTCCATTTCCATACCACTATTCAAGAATGTCAATAAACATCACTTTTCGTATGTATCTGCTGCATTGTCGTTAATTAATTACAGTGAAACATTTATGGTCTTGTTGGCTACATTCATTCAAATCGTCAATGGTAGCATTCATCACAAAAGGGCGATCTGAATGGAGAACGGAACGTTTATTACCACCACAAAGCAGTGGAGCTTGTAGATTATAATGGTAAATGAACTAAGCATCCAGCAAGGTTTTGCAACTTCACACTGGAAGAAGCTGGCAAAGCTACCCTAGGCGGAAATCTTTTGGATAACTAAAGCTACTTCGAAAGAGTAGTTTAAACTACTTTGAACATGTGTTTATCAATTTGACAATGCACGTGATACATATTAACAACAAAATGTAATACCAAAAATTCTAATCTCAGCAAAACAAATCACTCAATTGAGTTTATTGTAAAAAGTGCCCACTTGTTTACGAAAATGCAAGGAATGATTTTTTTTCTGCAAGCAAATCTGAGATTTGTATTATCTGACGAAACAACTAAAACAGTAGTTTGTAATTTAAATTACATAAACCAAAAAAATAAAAGATCCCACTATTCATTGGAAAGGACAAGGAATGTCAGCTTTGGTTTTGTATACAATATCCATCAGTCAGATGGTTTTGTATACAATATCCATCAGTCAGACACCTACCTTCCAGAAACTGGAGTCCAGGTAAGGGTATATTGCACCAAGCAGGATTTCAGTCAATCAGTCAACCTTCTAATTTCTAAATTTAGGCTTACAAATTCAGATTAAAATTAAAAAGAAATCCCATTGGGTTTTTCACAAGGACAAAATTGCAGGGAATGTTATGCATTCTTTGTGAACAAATCAGATTTACCTGACAACAGCTAAAACAGTAGTTTGTAATTTCAGTAATTTACTACACAAAAAATTGCAGTTTCCGCAAAAACACTGCCAGATTGCATGTCAAACACTACACTTGTCAAATAATCTATGAAACAGTACGTTTGGATTTTGCTGATATGAAACATTAGGCCTACACTAATGTCTAACCAGCCAGGAACTTAAAGATGGCCGCATGACTTGGAAACATCCAAGTTAATAAATGTTTTATCATATGCTGTTTTTTATTTATCCAAAATGTGTTTTGCCCAGAGCAGATGGGGTAAAACTGCTTCATGACGTACTAAATTGACTGGGGTATGTATGTGCAGCAGACCCCTGCACTTCTCAACATAACCAGAGGGGGGTAGGGTTGCGTTTTACTTCTGTCTATCGAGTAAAGTGGGATCATTTCACCTTTTCCTGTTAACACCTTGCTAATAAATAACAAGTGATACACCACCACGACAGCCAACAAAACGTAGCACATCGTACAGCCATCAAAGCTAAATTGATCATATTCAACACCAAATTTAAGTAAGGTGTATCGTAAATCGGAGGAGAGTTCTCCCTGCATGGTACAGCACCAACGAAGATTCTTCTCCTAGAGTTTACCAATGCTCGGTGCTCTCAAGCTTGTTTTATTCAGAGTAATTTGACAACCTGACATTTAAGCAATGGAACTTTATCCGTGTAACATCAAAATCCCGCCTTGCCAACTAGAAATATTTGCCATTCGATCTCAAATGGTCGAAGCTACTGTCAATCATAGCTGTAACCTTGACGACGGAAAGCAAAGTATCTGTATGTCGGTCTACTGCTAGCAACTACACTAGCTACTCACTGACGTGCGGAGTTTGAGCGGAGTGTAGTGGAGACAAATTGTGAAAATAGTTTAGAAGTTTAAAATATTTATGTTTTATCGCGCTGCTTTCTATACCATTTCTTTGAAGAAGAATGTAATAATCCTTACTTCTATAAGATTATCAAGGCATGCGGTCGCTTGTGATATTTATGCTGCGTAACTCATCATTTGGTGGTTTACTTTGTAGCTAGTGCGGCTGGCGTTTTCAACTTGTTAGCTTGCTGCTTTGTGTTGTTCAGGCGCTTGTGTCAAAGTATCAACGTTGAAAGGAACTGCGTTTTATAGATCTACATCCTGAAATAAGCGACGCTATGATTCCTGAATGTCCCCGGACGAGTGAGACAAGGACTCGGACGCGTTGCCACTACGGCCAAACAACCGAAACGAATCAGAATAACAGTGCCAGCGGGTTACTGTCCGAGATTAAAACTCCTATAAAAAATGAACCGTTCACCGACCACTACAGCATCATCCCTGGGAAAGAACTTGGCAGGTAAATATATTATTATTGCAAATGTTACGTTTAGGGGCGCGCGTGTTTGTGTGCATAAAAATAAAATAAAAATTTAATGTATTCAGAATTAGTCCTACTTTTCTTATTTAAACAAAGTCAGGACTTGGGGTGAAGTACTTTGGCTATCAGTTTGCACCATACATATACTAATGTACAGGTTTTGCCATTAGACAAAGCTACAGTAAAGTAAAGTTCTATTAAACCCACAGACAGAATTGGTTCTAACTGTAATTCCAAATGTTTTTATTGTGCCCTTGTCGCCATGATGTGATGTGCATCATCCTCATAGCCTGATAAGTCAGTTAGATGGTGCTTTGTATTGGATCCCTGCCATCCACTAGCTTGTGCACTTAATGGTCACCCATGAATACTGCACCAGAGAGCTGCTGCCAACTACCACTTAACGTCGGTGTGCCCCGTTTCTTTTTGTTTAGTTGGGGGAGTGAAAGGAGAGGGAGATAATAGTGTTGACTCGTCTACATCTACAATATTGATTCATTTGGAATTGTTACTTTATACTTTAACATTACATTACCGTCATCTCATGGTCTCACTGAGTCTGAGATGCAAAAATCTGTTTCCCTAACTAATACTCTCATCCGCTGGATTCAGTGGGAAGCTGAAGTGTCTTTCCGTCTCTTTCAAAAAGCCATCGTGCTTGTAGCAACTCAAATAGGACAGCCCCCTCCTTGATGTTCAATTTTGATTAAAAGAAAACACCAGATAAGTGGTCTGCTCCTACTCTCCCTCTACCCTCTGTTTCCATTTAGCCATGGAAAATGAAATTAAGCAGAGCTGGAAAGCTTTTATTTATCAGCACTTTTTCAAAAGCCTAAACCACAGAATCTTTTAGTGCATTCATTTGCATGGAAAACCTCTTTTGTGGTGATATTTTCCCTTGCCTTGCCATTGTGAAGCCTGGACTAACACTCTATTCTGAGACCATGCAAACACAATGTTTGAATCAGAATCAGAATGGCACCAGACGTATTTACTCAAACTAGGCTATACAGTACTGCATATTTATCATTAAACTAGGTGATTAAGCCAGATAAGTACAGCAGAAGTGAAAAGGCAAAAGGAGCATGTGACCCGCGGTTGTAGTTTCAAAATGCAGTTATCCAAAATGTGTTGGTGTGCATGGCGTGTGCTGTAGACTTTGAAACGCATGACCCGTCGTTGTGTCTAAGATTAGCTGAAGGACTTGGAACATCAAAGGGCTGCCCCTTAGCCTGTGTGTCTGCCACAGGTCTACACTCTAGTAGGAGCAAGTTCAAAGACATCCGATTGGAATGGGGACCTTGTAGTAACAAGCCGCTTAGGCCAAAGTTCAGGATAAACAGGTCAAGTGCAATTGAAGATCAGTGTGTGAGATTCTCCAAATATTTCCAGCATTTAAGCCTGCCTATGGCCCTAGGCCTGACCTCAGGAAATCCCTTTTACGGCCTCTGTAATTGGCTTGTTTTCCGTGCTTCTTTGTTTGGTAGTAAATAGGCCATACATGGAAACACTAACGGCTGCAATCTCATGAGCTCCAGCCTCCTTCTCCCTCACTGCATTCGAGCCTGTTTCCAAGAAAAGTCAGCGAGAAATGTGCCGGATGCCAAGGGAGCCTTTTTGGAACATTACATTACATCGGCAGACTAGATGGCTGACTGGCTGGCTGGCTCGCTGGATGGTAAACTGACTGGATGGCTGATTCTCTCGCTGTCCAGTATTCTATTATGAAGCAAAGGCCCACAATGATCCCTATGTGTTCCCAGCGCTGCGTTACAGAGGCAGGCTGTGTATCCGGTGGATAGATGTCCTGAGCCCATTTCCGAGTTGATGTGATGCACACCGTCTCCCATTAGATGGATGTAGGCCATGCCCACACACGTCTCCTCCAAAGCACTGAGGCATGTTCAGTTGTTCGCTCCGACTGCAAATTGATTTGGCGAGCTCCTTGGCGGGCTGTAGCAGGCTGCCCTGTGCCATTAAGCGCATCTCTCCACTGGGCAGAAAGTGTCCGATTTGGCCCAGACCCGAGCGAGCCACTTCATTGATAAGTCAGGATGCTTGTGCCATCCTAACCTTCCTATTACAAAATTGGACTGAACGCAGGTTGTAGCCTTTAAGCACAGAGGTTAAGTGAATGGGGACATGGGTTGAATCTGAACGTTAGTGTTTTGTTTTTGACAAGTGTTGAATGAGTCCTGTGTTCCTAGCTAACGACGATGAGGTAAGCCTCTGGATACCAGTTAAGGGTTTCCTGTGTTGTCACTCAGTCTGATTTCAGTTCTACTCCTTCAGGTTTGGATGTTAGAGTTTAGGTTTCCATTGTTTGTTGATACACCAGATCTTAATACATTCTTGGTTTTGTTCGTCTACATTTTGTCAGGCTATTGTGCTGGCACGCTCCTGAATATAAATATTTGATTTGGCATGAAACTTCACTGACTGGGTTCTGCGTTGCGGCGGGCCCAGGGGTTAGCTCAGTCACATGTTTTGACAGGGCCGTGCTGAATGTGGAAATGTGCAGAGACACCAGCGTCTGTCAGCCGGCAGGCGTGAAAAATAGAGGCCCGACCGTCGTAAGAGAAGCACTGGGAACATTCTGTGTGTGTGTGTGTGTGTGTGTGTGTGTGTGTGTGTGTGTGTGTGTGTGTGTGTGTGTGTGTGTGTGTGTGTGTGTGTGTGTGTGTGTGTGTGTGCTGTGCAAAGCCATACTCCGCATCATATGTGAAGCGTGTGCTGGGCAAAGCCGTGCCTTTTCCAGACTCCCGTTGCACAGTTTGGGCTTCCAGCTAGAGGCCCGCCGCAGTCAGCCCCGCCCTACAGCCCCAAAAGCCACAGCCCTGGGCACGCAATGGCCGCCCCTCCTCGACCAGTCGCCCCGCAGCATTCCTGATCTGCCCTGGCTCAGGGGGAACTCCTTGTCCGCGCGACTCTAATCCGCCATGAAAGTGGACCTAAAGTCCACTGGATGTAATGTAAGGCGAGCTGGCCGTTTAGAAGCCCATCAAATGTACACAGTGCGTCAGGGGAAAGGAATGTCCTCGTTCTCACACAGCACCTATTTGCACTTACGTTTTTGTTGAGGTCAACAAAACGTTGATGTTGCTCTGCAGTAAGTAAGGTTGTAATGGTTACAGCCTACTCAAAGCTGAGTAAGTGAGAAATGCTGCTCTTGGCAGTTTTTAGGGTATTCTCAAATACCGTTGAGTTTTTGCAGATGTAGCAAATGGTCGTTGCCCGCCTGGTTTGGTAAGCCAAGTGGATGCTAATTAATAGCCTTGAAATCCAAACCCCTTTGTAGTCCAACGGAAACGTACGGAAAAGCCTTATCCTCTAAGACTCAGACCTGCTTTGCTATCACATATTTTGGGGCTTTGAAGTGGCTAAGCCCGCTTTTCTTGAAGGTGTTCTCCTTTGTGAGAATGGAGGCCTGCAGTCCTCTTCATCGCTATCACTCGGCCAGAATAGAGGCAAGATAACCCACTGGAGCTTTGAAAGGAATAAAGATCATGGACCAAAGCCTAGTGCGTTAAGAAAGAGTCTTTTCAAACTACCGTCTTCATCCCTTTCTCTCTCGCTCCGTCTCTCTCTTTCTCTCTTTTCTTTTGAGCGTTCCGGGTTGGCACTAATTAGTCAAAGTAGGTTACCTCTTCCAATGGTGACAGGGCAGCATTTTATCTCGACCCCCCCCCCCCCCCACACACACACACACACACACACACACACACACACACACACACAAATAAATCATGAAAGCACGCTTGAGCTAATTTAGCGGTGCGATTTATCGGTATCCAGCCTCCTACTTTAGAGAAGAGCCTTGAGGTACTTGGGATTATTTCTTTAGAGGACGTACACACATCTTGGAGTGTGTGTGCTTAGGCGCAGCTGTGTCTCCGGTGTGTGTGTGTGTGTGTGTGTGTGTGTGTGTGTGTGTGTGTGTGTGTGTGTGTGTGTGTCTAATGGATTGAATCCTCTCACCTTGTGTTAGGTGAGTAGAAGGGTGGTCTCCACAGAACAGCCTGTCTGATATGTGCCATAGGGGCTCCATTGTTTTTCTTCCTTCATCCATCCCATTTTATTTTGAGGTGCCCCCCCTTTTTCCCGTCCTCCCCTCTTTTCCTTTCCTGCCCCCCCCCCCCGCCCTCCCTTGTCTCTCATCATGTTATAGCCGGTTGTTCCCCCTCCTCCCTCCGTCCGCCCCTGGTTCTCACAGAAAGGGCCTCTCTGTCTTGACTGTCAGCGCCCGCCGGCCGGCAGGATGGCAGGATGACATCATCCCTGGCTTTTCTTCCGCCTGCCTTCCCCGTCTCTCCCGTCTCGTTTGGGTCCCCCCGCACCCGGCTGTTGGAGGAGCTGGGGTCCAGTGGCAGCCTTTGCTGAGCATCCTGGCAACGCTGTGTGTGTGTGTGTGTGTGTGTGTGTGTGTGTGTGTGTGTGTGTGTGTGTGTGTGTGTGTGTGTGTGTGTGTGTGTGTGTGTGTGTGTGTGTGTGTGTGTGCCTGGACAATATGAAAGCCATGGTTGTTATTGGACTCCCATCAAGTAGATTGCTCTTGTGACAGTTAAATGAGGGGGCTGTACAAAAAAAGAAGGGAAGGCGACACGGAGGGCATGGAGGAGATAGGGAAACGGGGAGGGGGGGGGGGGGATAGGCGTGCCAATCATCGAATGTCATGCTATCCTCCCTCCTCCAATTATCTAATTAAGATGATGGTGTAACCTGATTGTCAGGCAAACTGTAAACTGTGCTGCCATGAGGGTCAGGTGAAAAATTCCCACGTTAAACTTGAGGTTGCATGTCACGAGCCTAGGACATAAATATACTAAGACACACCGGTCTCACACACTTAACTGTCATGCCAAAACAGTGAATGCACACTAATTTCTCTGCCCACACACACACACACACACACACACACACATCCAGCTCCAACGTGTTTTCTTCTGGGTGTGCTCGAGGCGAGCTCTGGCAGGGAGGAGGTTTGTTTAGCTCCACAAAGGCCTAGCAGGCGAACGGCGTCTCCCATTGTGGCTGTTTAAAGCGCCGTGTAACGGACCCCCCGAGCAAGGCTGGCAGGTTTGAAAAAGGCAGCTCTCAGCTCACCAAGTGCCAGGGGGGGGGTGTAAGGGGTGAGAGGAGGGGGGTGTCGGGATGAGGTCATGCTGTTTCCCAAGGTATTCCGAAAATTCCCCACCAACTCCTCTCGTCCCTCCCGCTCAAGCTGCTCTGCGTGACCAGAAAGAGTGAGAATGTGGGCCCCTCTCTCTCTCTCTCTCTCTCTCTCTCTCTCTCTCTCTCTCTCTCTCTCTCTCTCTCTCTCTCCCTCCCTCCCTCCCTCCCCCCTATCCTCAATAGGGTGACCTGTCAGAGTTCATTATTCCTCAGTTAAGCAGCCAACCCAGAGTAAACAGAGCCAGGTCCTCCGTCAAGAGGGGCTGAGGGAGCTACTGGTCAGCAGACACACACAGTCCCCTGTTCTCTCTCTCTCTCTCTCTATCTCTGTATCTCTGTCACCACGGCCTCTGATAGCTGCTGCCTCTCCTCCTCCTCACTTTCTCTCGCCCTCCTTCCCTCTCCTTGTGTCTGTCACCGCCTAATAACACGTGTGTCACTCACTCTCTGGCCCCTTTCGGTCTTTTACCACACGCTCATCAACACAAGTGCTCACGCACACACACACACACACACACACACACACACACAGGGACTGAGTTTAGTTGGTGATTAATACAGTGCAGCACTTTGAAAGGCAGCAGGTCCTCAGGTGGGGGCACCCGGGGTGAAACCTGCAGGTCTCTGCCGAAACTACGGTTAGCTGATTAGCCAGAGAGCGCCGGCTGTCCAAACACTCTGTTTCTCCGTGCCCCCCCCCCCCCCCCCTGCTCTGGGAGATTACCAGCTCCAGTATTAACGTGACTGTTGAGCCCACCCTTCCCACCGCTCCCGTGAGGGGGAGTGGCTTCAAAGTAACCCATTTGAAGAAGAAGAAGATAACGTACCTATGTGCCGTTAACATCTCGACAACCGATGCGCTGGCATGCCGGAAACCACTTGGGGCAAATGATGGGCTCGCCATTCTGACTCGTTTTGTTTATCCTTGTCCCCTTCCTCTTCATCTCTACGGGGCCCAGCCTCATCTCTCTTCTCATTTCTCTCGCTCTTCTCATGTCTCTCTCTCTCTCTCCCTCTCTCTGTTTCACAAATGGCCTTTCTTTTCTGTGCGACGATAAAGAGAAATCTATCGCCCTCCATTCTAAAAGCCCTGACACATACAGATTTTGTACTGTAATAAATCCAACCATTAAATGCATGTTACTAACTGAACTGGCCGGAGCAGCTGCTTTGAAATTATGCAGCTAAAGTGTAAGTCTCGCTGCCTTGATGCCATTCAATGACACACAGTCCTAGTTTGTTCAACTATGCAAAAGAAAACTCCTCATTACAGTCCACTTATAGACGTGGGTTTACACTTCCGTCTGGCTCTTAAGTATTTACTGGAGGCTTGAATCAGAGGCACTGTGAGGGCGGGGGGTAAAAGGGTTAATTCCGTCAAAACCTTCACCGTTTAAACAAGAGGCTAAGCAGCCCCAGGTGGTCAAGAGCCAAGCTCCTTTCGGCTGCAGACCCCACTGATGCTTCCGAGCCTGCGCACACACACACATTCCCACATTCCCGTGCACTCACATGCTCACTCTTATTAGCCCATATGGTCGGGTGGGGTGGGGGGGGTGGCGGGGTCAAGAACTCTGGTGTCCGTCTGCTCCCCAGCACGCTAAGCCCTCTGTCCACCATCCTCCCCTCCATCCCTGAGCCGGTCTCCGAAACGAATACTGGCCATGCCGTCTGACCTCCTCCCGGACAGGAGCAGACCGTCCAAGCACCTCCTGTCCAGAGAACAACTACCCCCCCCCCCCCCCCCCCCCCCCCAGCCCATGACCCTGGCTGGAACTCTCTGGCACTCAAGTGTCAGGTTCAAGCCGTTCCGCTATGACGCCTGTCCATCCTCGGTCGACATATTGCTCACCCTGGCGATAGAATTTGGATTGATGGATGACGGTGGGTCTGGAATGTTCTGTTCTTTTCCCAGTAGGTTCTGCCTAAAATAGCAGGCGTTGCTATAGGTCTGCTAGTTGACATCTTGGCTAGTCAATAGGAGTTTCCACAGTGGCATCACACCATCTTTCCTTGTTTTCGGCAATAAAAACAACCGTCAGTCAATCACGAGGGTTATTTTTTCCGATCACATCTATGGTGTAACGTTCGTCAT
This sequence comes from Galaxias olidus, assembly GCA_026901105.3. Classification (NCBI taxonomy): domain Eukaryota; kingdom Metazoa; phylum Chordata; class Actinopteri; order Galaxiiformes; family Galaxiidae; genus Galaxias; species Galaxias olidus. The sequence continues at coordinate 167,239 of JAPMUY010003619.1, forward strand.
GAACGTCATGAATTTTGATCAGTCATTGTTCTCCATCCCTGACATTGTGCTGATGACGTGCAGACCGATCCCTTTTTAGGTAGCATGTGGATGATAAGTGATGGTGCATCTATCTCACTGATGCCCTCATGCCCTCTGTTCAAAGACTGGATCCTCTGGGATTCTGCCAAGAACCTAACGATCACTGGGCCCAGTACCCTCGCCCTTTTCCCTCCATAGCAACTGGGTGACAGTCCATCCATTACAACCGGGTGGCACTTCTCAGAAAGTCGGGCCCAACTTCTGGATTCAGGGTATGTGGAGTGATGAGGTCCGGGTCAGATAACTGTGTTGGCACAACTTTTTAATATGGACTTTTGGGGAAATCTAGTACAGTTGTTATGTTTGCAGAAATCCTGTTCTCTTCTAGATGGTTACCATAGTTACTATTATTAATCCAATACACATTTCCCGGGTAACGGTGATTTTTATGAAGTTCCATTCCGATGCATCTTTCTTAGCCTACATTTCTTTAATGCTATGGTTATGACCTGTCATGGAGCTTTTAATCCTCTACATCTTCCTGAGCCTACATAGTTTTAATGCTATGTGTAGGGCAGGTTATGAAGGCTCCGCTGAGGTTAATTAAATGTGTGGGTCGACAGTGGAGATCATTCATCGGCTCATCTGGAGGCACGCTCCCCTGTTCTCCTGCACTGTCTCTCCTGTCTACATAATCAGTCATCATCGGCTCACCTAGCGTAGCTTAATATCTCGACGGTGGACCCTCGGCATGCCGACCAATATGGATTCCTGGCGTTCCTCTTGCTCCGCGCTCGCTAGCCCACATACCGGGCCCTAAAGGTGATCCACTTTCTCCTTGAGAGCGCCTGTCCCCGGTGGCACGTTCACGTTGTCGCTTCTAGAAACCTACTCTCTGTTAGTGTGTGTGTGTGTGTGTGTGTGTGTGTGTGTGTGTGTGTGTGTGTGTGTGTGTGTGTGTGTGTGTGTGTGTCTTTTTGTATAGAGCCTCTGAGAGAGACGTGTCCATTGAGTGGTTGGCACGATAACGGCAGCATGGCCCCGTGCCAGAACTAAGCCCTCATTATATTAAATCCATCTGCCCTCGTTGGGCCTCGTGCCAAGAGCGGAGTTTTGGGAAATAAAGATGCCCATTAGTTTCAGAGCTCCCAGCAAATGTGGAGAGCGGGACAGATTCCGAAGGAGAGGAGGTTTCTCCCTGGTCGTAGACGTTCCGAGAAGCGAGGGTTGTTAGCATTCTCCTCACCGCTGTGTCCTTGGCCTCCCTGTCACTGCGTTTGACCTGGAAACTGGAGTAGTGTGGCTTATTTTATTTTTCCTCCTAAAAGCTCTTCGACGCCGTTATTATCTCTTAATCCCATAATACACCCCAGGTTTTGGATATCATATTTGTGCCTGGTGCTACAATCCGTGCAGCTTTCAGCACTAGTATGGGTTCAGGCCCAGTGATTGGAGCTGTTAGTCTGCGCAACGATTGAAGGACCTCTGCCTCTCTCTGTCGGCTTGATGTCGGCTTGATGCCGGCTAACAAATGCAGACAACACACACAAGCCATCTGTCGGACTGTTCCTTTACATTGCTCTGACCCTCCTGTTACCCCACGTACACACACACACACACACACACACACACACGCACACACATTCAAAATGAAAGCCACCTCTTTCAGGGTGTTGTGTACAAGGCAGCGGGGCTGTGTGAAATGTGCTAACGCGGCTGCAGAAAGGGCTGCGGCAGACAGCCGGGTCTAAGGGAATGCTGGAGCCCCAGCCTCCCTCCCTCTCTCCTCTAACCTCAGCATCATCGCTCTCTGTCCCGACCGTCTCTCTCCATTAAGTTCTCTCACTCCTCCTACGCTTGCTCCCCCCCCCCCCCATCTTTCTGCCTCTCCCCGTCTCTCGTTCTCTCCATCTCTCTTTTCCCCCGTGCCATCACTCCATGTGTGGCTTTCTCTCTTCTAACCTCGCCGTCGTTACCCACTATAACTGTAGCTTAGTGTTTCTCTGTCTCTCTCTCTCCTCTGACCCTGTCTTTATTGCCCCATCTTTCTGTCTCACCCCGTCTCTCTCTCTCTATCTATCTCACTTTATACCTTTCATTTACGGCTAGTTATTCTGTGTCAGCCTTTCCTCTTGTTCTCGTGACAGCAAGTGGAGTTTACGTTGCCTACAGCCATATCCTCTACTAGTGGAATGTACGATTGGGTTAAGTTTCCTCACCAACATTCCCAACACCCCATCCTTCTAATCCTATGTATCTTTTCCACTGGGCTTCCTGCTATCCCTGTCACTCAGCCTGGCATGGTACGGTACACTACTTGGCACCGAAAATGTAGTTTTCTTTAGAGAACACACGTCATGCGTACAGTACTCCAAGCGCACTCAGGCACGCACTCGTGCCCTTTGTTTGTACACACAGCTCTGTCACAGCGGTTCAGCGTCGCGCTCGCGACGATGGTTCCACCTGGCTGTGTCCTCTCACCCACACGGCCCGCCTCCACAGTGCGGCTCCCTCGCACGAAGCCCAGCTCCGCTGGCACGCCACGCATCCAGGGATTAACGGAGCCGGGGATGGAGGGATAAGGGCACGAACGAAGGGAGCGAGCGAGCGAGTAAAAAAAAAAAAGGGGGGGAGTGAAAGGATGAAGGGAGCTGCGGGCCGAGCCAAGCGCTGGAGTGGCTGGAAAGCCTCTTAACTACTCTTTAGGGTGAACGGGCAGGACGCCGCTGCAGTGGACTAGTGATACCAGGAAGACCGCTAGCAGGGAGGAGGCGGGCCACGGCCAGAACAATATCCCCCCCCCCCCGACAACACGTGAGGAGGGAGAGAATGATTATGAATGCAAAGGCTGCAGTTCACCAATCGTGCTGTAAGGCCGTCGTGAGACTTCTTTCTCTCTTTCATTTGCTTCCTCTCTCTCGTTTTCTTTCTCCCCTCTTTCCTTACGCCAGGTGTTTGGCCCTCATGCCGCAGTCAGGTGCGTTCCCGAGGACGTTAGCCAGTGGCTCCCTCCTCTCTCCGCTCCATTCCTCCATCCCTCCCTCTTTACCCTCCCTCTCCTCCGTGTCCCTCCCTCTCCTCCATTCCTCCATCCCTCCCTCTTTAACCTCTGTTGCCTCCACCTCTGTCGTTCCTTTGTTCGCCATGTCGACAAAGTGTTTTCTTATGGCCGACACATTTCTTCTCTGACCTCATACCTCCACACTAACTGGTTTCACCCTGTACTCGTCTCCTGGGATCTTTCTCACACACGCTCACACTTGAAGGTGTGAATGGGAACAAGGGTTTTCTTGAAGACTGAAGCTGCTCGATTAAGGTGAGGTGTTTGGTGCCTTGAGGCCAGAGGAGAGGTAATTTCCTGCCTGTGCTGTGGAATATCAAAGCTGTTCACACACACTCACCCACTCACACACACATTAATGTGGAAATTCATGTGCCATTCGAAGGTTAAAAGCAAAGATTACACATTAACAAACACCCCACCAGTTTTCCATCCACCAAACCTTCTCACCAAAACATTTAGCCTACTCTCATATTCAGGCAGTGTGCTGTCTGGAACAAACACACATTTTAAGTACAATTAGCTACTGGACAATTGACGAAACAGTGGTGCAAACATCTTTATTTTCCAGAGTGGTCATTTAAAAAAAGTTCATTACATTGAATCAACATTGAAACATTTTGCAAAAGTTGAAAATGAATGTCTTTCCAGGAAGGACATCTCTGACAGTAGTCTTTAACGGTTGGGCAGGATTTGACTCCATCCCCGTAAATCATATCAAATATCCCTTCCTTGGACACAACCAGTGTATTGAGAGCCTCCTAACTCTCCCCTGTGTCACCTAGTAACACGCCAGGACAGCTCATCTGTTGTCGCTCAGAGTCCACGTCGAGACACAAAGATTGGATTATTCGTCCACTCTACAATTCTATCCCCCCCCCCATCTCTCTTCTCCCCGTGACCTGGAGGATGCCTTCACAGGGCGAGGCGAGCCCCAGAGCCCAGCTGTCAGCCCTGCGTCTGGGCCACGGAAAACAGAACGAGGCGGAGGAGGACGACGGAGCGCGAGGAGCGCGGGGCCTCCCGTCTCTCTTCAGAGTCCCAGCCCGTTCTGTGATATGTAGCCTGTAGCCTGGGCGCTTCAGCCCCCAGCCCCATGACTCTCACATGGGGTGGGATCAGCCAAGTTTAGCCCCAGTTCCAGACTAGGTTCTTCACACTGCTGTGACGCACGCATCACACGCACGCCACCGACTCTCACACCACACACACACATCACACACACACGCACTGCACTGTACAATGTGTCACTGTTAGCCGCTCGTTTCCCCTCACGGCAACATCAGGACTGGCTGTACCGTCTCCAGATATTATCTTGTGATTCCCTGCAGAATAGTGCGGTCTCTTTCTGCTCTGTGCCCTGGTGAGACTCGCATGAGGTCATGACAGTCTGTGATATTTATTCACAAAGTCACAGGTTGTACTTTTTCCAGTGACATTAAACAGGATCAGATCACTGAGGCAAGGGTTTCAGTACCTATGTCCCGGCTCTAGAACAATGTCTGACTGTTAGTTCCCCCTATCCCTTTGGGAAATGTAGTCCAGCCTTTAGCCAGGTCATTGAGAGGGGAGGATAGATATATGTCCCCAGTTCCACAGCTGACCCCAGAGTCTGGATGGGGGGGGGGGTGTTTCCACAGAAACACACACACACGACATGGCGTACACATACATACACGGATCGTATTTGTTCCCGTCCGTTTCCATCTGTGCCCCCCGGAGCAGAACGTGACACACAGCAGGCAGATGTTAGACAGAGGTGACCGAGTCATAACACACTCCCGTTCTCTCTCTCTCTCTCTCTAAACACACACACACACGTGACCCGCTCACACACACACACACACACACACGCACCCCTCCAGACAGTCGCATGCATGCTTGTCTGTGCCCTACTGCCTTAGCTGGTTTCACCTTAGTTGAACTAGTCAGTCATTGCACGGTCCCCACTCTCTTCCAGGAACTAGTCAGAGCCAGGTCAGGACTTTTCCACTGCAGTCCTCTCCATGCTCGGTCGGCCCGGGCTACGTCCCGGAGACTCTTTCCACACTCTGCGTTAAGTCCACAGAGAACCCAAACACCCCGCGGTGCTGTGCGCCGTGAATAGGAAACATTCCATTCAGTCCCTAGCAAAACACAGTCTCTGGAAAAGTAACACATTAAATATGAATGCATTGGTCTCTGTAGGCAAAAAGCCTCTTTTGTTCTATCACAACATGCAAAACAATACTTCAAATACAAAAGAGAAAGATCAAAACGAGATATATATTTAAAAAACGTATAAATACATATTTATAATTATAATAATAATAAATGCATATTTTTCTTTGTGTGTAGCTTCAGCGTTGCTGGGTTGCTCTAGATAGGGGGGTTGGTGGTGAGCGTCACAGTGGACTGGGCGTCCTGGTATTGAGCTGTGTCGTCTGCTCTTGATGGTGGGCTCTTCATTGGAGCACGGGCCGGAAACTCTGGCCCTAGGGGAGGAACGGATGAACGGGGGGGGGGGGGGGCTGGTAGTGATGTTTACTTGTCATCTTGATCACCCGTTTCTGCAGCCGAGGGCCCCTCGGGCAGTAAGCGCCACACACACACACACACACATATACCCAGACACACACGTAGGGTGTGTATGTTTCACACCAGAGCCCAAAGCCCAGCCAGTGCTGCGCAGCCCTCCTTTTAAAGTAGGTCAGAACACAAAGTGGACGGTTGTGACGGGGGACAGTGAGAGAGAGAGAGAGAGAGAGAGAGAGAGGGAGGTCCAAGAGGGGAGAGAGAGAGGGGTCCAAGACGGGGGTTTGTGTTTGGGGACTGTGGGGGGGGGTATGACTTCCCCCTGCTGAATGCCTGGCTGGACAAAAGGAGGGACTGATCCCATAACGTACCGTGTAACGTCGACGCCACGCTCTACCCCTGTCTCTCACACACTCTCTTTTAAAGTGTGCGTCCGCTAACCCGTCCCCCTCCCCTCCCCTCCTCTCCTCTCCCTCCCGGCAGGGGTAAGTTTGCGGTGGTCCGGAAGTGCGTGGAGACGTCGACGGGCCGGGAGTACGCCGCCAAGTTCATGAGGAAGCGGCGGAAGGGGCAGGACTGCCGCACGGAGATCCTCCACGAGGTGGCCGTCCTGGAGAGAGCCACGGCCAGCCCCCGCGTGGTCAACATCCACCAGGTCTACGAGATGACCTCCGAGATGGTGCTGGTGCTGGAGTAGTGAGTACTCACACACACACACACACACACATATGCACACACAGACAGGCAGCTGGTCTACGAGATGACCTCCGAGATGGTGCTGGTGCTGGAGTAGTGAGTACTCACACACACACACACACACACACACACACACACACACACACATATGCACACACAGACAGGCAGCTGGTCTACGAGATGACCTCCGAGATGGTGCTGGTGCTGGAGTAGTGAGTACTCATACACACACACACACACACACACAGACAGGCATGCGCGGGTCTACGAGATGACTTCCGAGATGGTGCTGGAGCGACTGTACACACGCGAACCCACACAGACACACACATTTTGCGAAAGCGGACTCCTGAGTTGTGTTTTCTTGCCTGAGTAAAGAGCACCACTCACTCTGTAAGGACACATAGACAGGTAGAGGTACATAAACCCAGCAGGCTGACAGATAGACTGACCCACACATACACAGCTCTTAGACTGGTGAATAGTGAAGAGTCGGGCAGCACACAGGCCCAGTCATTTAAAGCTCCCCAGTCCGAAGCCATGGTTAAACACTGAGAAGGGAAACCCTGTCCTGTTTCTATAGCTTTCTATTCTATCCTTGCAGGTAGACCTGTAAGAAAATAGGGAACGTGAGGAGATGGAGAGGGGGGGTGGGGGAGCTGACAAAGAAGGATACAAATAAGGAAGTGATGTTGTCGTATGTCGAGAGAGGAGGAGAGAATAGAAGAAAGAGAAAATAAGGGAGTGTAAGAAATAAGGAGACCGAAAAGGAGAGTGAAAAGAGAACTTCAGAGAGACGGAAAGTAGTTTAGTCCTGCTGGCATGGCGATACTCCTCTTCACGCCCCTGTGAACACTGGGTATTCCAGCGATGTGCCTCGCCCTCCGCACACAAACACACCCACCCACCCACACACACCCACTCAGTCAGCCACACATACTAAAACCCACAGTTCCCTCTTCCGCACTCACTTAAACACACAGATTTTATTTTCCATTACACCAACGGGCATATCAATCAGATTGCCCCTCCCCTGTTGTCGCATGCTGTGTGTGTGTGTGTGTGTGTGTGTGTGTGTGTGTGTGTGTGTGTGTGTGTGTGTGTGTGTGTGTGTGTGTGTGTGTGTGTGTGTGTGTGTGTGTGTGTGTGTGTGTGTGTCTTTGTGTCTTTGTGTCTTTGTGGAATGGGGGTGGGGGGTTTCAGTGCGGTCACGAGAGCTTGACCTGCTTCCCACCAACACCCTGTGTGTGTGTGTGTGTGTGTGTGTGTGTGTGTACAGTGGTACAGTGCATTGATGATCCCACTTTCACACTCATCTCATCTAGGCCACATGATATGAGAAGCTGCTGCTGTCACCCAGCATGGGGTCCCTCTCCACCTCCGTGGTCTGTCAAAACACACACACACACACACACACACTGTTCCATGTGTCCTATTTTGATTGTCAAGGGAATCTATTATTCCTATCCTGTTGCTGTAGCCTTAGGGCTGCCAGTTAAACACACACACACACACACACACACACACACACACACACACACACACTCGCACTAAACTTCAGAATGTATATCCCTGGACTCACCGTGTTGTCTTTTAATTGGACTTTAACTGATGTTTGTGAAATAGCGTGTAAAGTTTGACTGTGTTTTTAGTTGTTTTAGAGACAGAGTGGGGGAGGGGGGCAGACAGATGTTTTCCTACTTAATGAGTTGTAAGGGACATTGGGGTGGGGGGGGGGCTCGTTAAGTGTATTGCAGCAGAACCCTGCGGTAAGCCCCAGACCCACCAGGCTTAATGCATCTGCCTGGACATAGTTTAACCTAGAAAGGCTTAGTTCTCTTTGCTTTTAATGCTCATTTCTGCGGATCACGTGCCAAGTGCAGGTGGCTGTGGTGCTGGTACACACACACACACGCACACACAGATAGACACGTGCTGGCACATTCAGAGTTTTAATCTGAGCACAGTGTGATTGACCGCCCCGGTGTGGATGCAGTTTATTTATGTATTAAATTGCTTTACCTGCTCTCTGAACACCGAAGACTTTGTTTGGTTCTGTCCACCGGTCCCTAGTCTACTTCAGTTCTAACATGACAACTCACACATCCTCATGATTGATCAAAAGCTATGAGTGCTGGCAGATAAGGGTGAAAAACTCTTAGCCAGCCTTAGTAGTAGAAGGCTGACTGGGTAGATCGCATCTTTCCAGTTTGGCTATGTGGAGTAAGTTGGATCACGCTGGCTCTGTATAATTAGCTGTGTGTGTGTGTGTGTGTGTGTGTGTGTGTGTGTGTGTGTGTGTGTGTGTGTGTGTGTGTGTGTGTGTGTGTGTGTGTGTGTGTGTGTGTGTGTGTGTGTGTGTGTGTGTGTGTGTGTGTGTGTGTGTGTGTTCTGCTTCCCCCCTGAGACTCTGAGCTCAATCATCTTGGATTGGACCCCTGTGGTGCTGTCGGCTGCCCTGTCTTAACCTCACAGCCGCAACACAACATCCTCTCTTCTACTTCGTCTCTGCGTGTGTCTGTCTGCCTGTCTGTTTCTCTCTCTCTCTCTCCTTATCTACCTGACTGACTGTTTCTCTCTCTCTCTATCCCTATCTACTTGACTGTCTTTCAGCCTGCTTCTCTCGCTCTCTCTCCCTGTCTACCTGTCTATCTGCCTGCCTGCCTGTTTCTCTCTTTCTCTCCCCCTATCTCTTTCTCCTTCTCCCCATCGCTCTCTCCCCGTACATAACTGACTGTCTCTCTGCCTGTTCTTTACTAGTCCACGTTTTCCCTAACACTGTCAAATGCCCAAAATGAATTCCACCATTTCTCTTTTATAGTTACCCCAAAAATACCGTGGGTTCCTTTTAGTCTCAGCCAATCGGGTTAGTTGTAGTGTTGCTAGAGCAGAGTCTCTCCTTCACTAACTGAGATGAGATGGTCTCTGCCCGTTTGTCTTGGTGTGTGTGCGTTCAGCCCCAGTGCCTCTGTGTCTTTCGGGCCTTTTCTTCAGGATTACGTTTGCTTGTTTTGCCCAGTGTGCATTAGAATGTAATCTGCCCCTTTTAAGACTGTGCCTTAATCGCTGCAGCCCCCCTCGGCCACCCCCCAGTCATCCCCTAGTCCTCCCAATCCCAATCCCAATCCCAATCCCAATCCCGGGGCCATTGTTAAACCGGCGCATAATCCCCTGTTCACTTCAAACCCAGCATGAGGAGGGCACTCGTCACCTCACACACGCGTGCACACACACACACACACACACACACACACACACACACACATACACACACTCATAGAGACACACACAAATACATACAATTTAAGCAGACATACAATTACCCACATATAGACTTTCATAGACAAGCAAGTATGTATACAAATGTACACTCCTTTTATTAACACTAACTAAACACACACACACACAAACACACGCTCACATTCAACCACCAGGGATGGGCAAGCTAACGTAAACAGAGCAGCCTAATAAACTTAAAAGAAGGGAATTTCCCCGTGGAGGAAGGGGGGGGGTGGGGGTGGGGGGGGGGGGGGGGTGGGTTGATCCTGGTTGGACAGCCAGCTGGCCTCAGTGTCATCTGCTCTCCACCAGCCACAATAATGGATCTCTGTTTTTCTTGTCCTCCTCCACTGCTCCACATTTCCTCTCCTTCATTTGAGGGGAAGTGGAGCGGAACGCGTCTGATCTCCATGACGATGTGCTCGTGAATACCGCAGGGGGAGGGAGGGGCCGGGGGGAGGGGAGGGAGGGCCGGGTGGGAGGGAGGGAGGGAGGGAGGGAGGGAGGGATGGTGGGATGGTTGTAATGGTTTCTGTTGGGGGTGTTGATGGTTTCTCTCGCCTCGTGTGGTACCTTTTATAGACGAGCACAGAGGACGGGGGTGAAAGGATGAAGAGAAACGCAATGGTGGGAAGAGGAAGAGTTGACATAAATAGTTTTCTCCTGTTTTTATCTTATTATATTTAGTATTGACAGGGAAAGAGTCCGACTAGTGAGAATGAAGATTATGGAGGGAGCATAAAAGATATGAAGCGAGGGGGGGGGGCGCACACAGGAGAGGGAGAGGTGGAGGTCCCATCACGCTTCTCTGAGCACACTGCCCGGGGCACTCATTTTACCAGCATTCAACTGGGCAAAGCCTCACTTCACTCTGACCAGCTCAATGTATGTGTTTCTCTGTTGATCCCTCTCTTTCATCCCAGGTTTATCTTTTACATGCACTCAACTACAGTACATCTCTTTCTACTGCTTTTGGTTTTTCTGACACTGATTCTATTATCTAGTATACTTCCTGGATGATTGTTTCCCCTCCTCTGTATCCTCTCTGTCATCCAGCTCTCCTCCATCCCTCCATCCTTCATAGCGCGGTCTTTGTGTTGGGGAACCCACTAAATCAGGTCGCTTGTGACTGTAAGTAGGCCGCGATGGCGGTCACCTCAGGGGCCAGGGGGGGGCGGGGGGGGTTGCAAAGCGGGCCGCCGATCAAACCCACCGGATCGATCCGGCCCTCCCTCAGCGGGTGACGGGGTGGCCTCCCGACGGGGTGACCCTGCCCTCCCCCTCTCTCTCTCTGCCCCCCCACTGAACTTGACCTAGTTTAGTCGCTATGGACATTCCACGTGGTTAGCGGAGGGAGAGCTCCGTGGAAATATGCCCCCCTAACGAGCAGCGTCGGCCGCCTTTGAAAGGACTCGTAATGTGAATACCTGGTCCTAGATGTTTTGTATTGTGTGTATTCTCCGTTTCTCTCTTTTTCTGAAACCCAAGCACACACACATACACGGTCTCTCTCATTTTCTGAAACCTCAGCGCACACACACACACACACACACACACACACACACACACACACACACACACACACATAGAGTTTCTCTTGTCTCACAGGCAGCCATGCACACGGTGCCATGGGGACTCACCTATGACCCAGTGGTTTGTTTTTTCTGTTGTCCAGTGGAGGAGAACGGTGTTGCACCCGTCGACCTCTTTGAGGCTCAGGGTCTCACGGCACGACTTACACCTGCGGAGGTCAGGGGTCACTGAACACAGGGAGGGAGGGAGGGAGGGAGGGAACGATGAACAAGTGGAGAAGGTGAACAGGGGATAAATAGAGGGACTTATGACACGGAGAGACGGGTTGGTGGAGATGGGGGGGGGGGGGGGGGCTTTACTTACAGGTGTGTCTACGGGATTAGTCCACAGCAACTCCCTACCAAGCTGCTCAGTGGTGCGTCGCCAAGCCCAGCTCAGCGCAGCCCTCGCCTGTCAGTCTCTCCACGGGGTCGTGGAGGCAACCAAAGCCAATAGGAAACGACACGTGGAAGAATAGAATATCATGCTTTTTTTTTTGTTCTCTCTCTAATTTGCATGTATAGTATGTGGATCGGTAACAATAGTATATTTTTTTCTATCGGCCATAGCAAAGTGTGTTTCTGTTAAAAGGTGGCTGGGAGAGATGGAGTAGTCAGGAAGGGATCTAGTGAATCTCCAAATCTGTGGCTCTCAGAGAAACATGCTCTGGCGGTTTGCCCCGTCGACACAGCCTCGACGAGCTGACCTGATTGGACGGCGTGTTGCCTGTTAGCCAGAGCTCCTGGACCGGAATAGGTTTCACTGCAGGATAAGCGCCCAAAAAAACATACTTACAGCGGTCTAATCCATCACCCAAAACATTCCCACAGTTGTTTACTCTGAGGTGGAAGGTCCCCCCCATGCATGTGTTTTTGTGTTTGCGTTTGTGTCACCCTGTGATTGGAAGAGGGCTCCGGGCTTCCTCTGTCCGCCCCTCTGTAGCTGCTGCTGCGGTCCCAAAAAGACGAATCATAACCTAGAATCAATCCGTCATGTATTTAACTCCTTCACCTCTCCTTCCCTTTCTCTGCCCTCCTTTAATTCCCTCCGTGTCTCCCTATCATCCTCTGAAGCTGGTAGCAATAGTCCGTCATTACGGCCCCCTCACAAACTGAGGAGCCATTTTGTGATGGTTAGCTGTGTGGGTGCTTCTACCCAGCCATGTTCTGTAGAGCACTCCAGAAAAACCTCAGATGAAAATGCCTTTTCGAAATGAGTTAGGAATCAATCGCCTGCTGCTCCTAATAGCGTACTATGTTGGATTTTAAGTAGACCTCTACTTAAGTAGACCCCCCCCCAGTGTTTCCAATCCTACTCCAGAGGGAAATGAACAAGGGCACTTGTAGTGCTGTAGTTAAGAGTATTATTTCATTCACCACACAGCCTGTCTCTCCTCCTCAGTACCAACTAGGTCGAGAGCATAGCGGGTTTCTATTGCCCTCTGCTCTCTGCTGACACCTTCTGGCCAAGTAGGTGAACTGCGTGGGGGCTGCTCGTCCATACCTAGGACTGTGGAGAGTCTAAACTTAGCATCCCAAGCACGTGAAATACCACTTTATTTCCATGACTTCGGGGTCAGAGCACGGCGTTCCACTTGTAAAGCTGGGTTATGTTTTCATTCGGTCCGACCAGTCAGAAGCGGCCTGTTCTCAAAGCAAAACACACCTCCACATGCCCTCCATCTCCTAGACAGGACCCAATTCATCACTCCCTGAAGGGCCCGTTTGTCTATTTTAATCTGCCCTCTCCCTCCGTCTCTCCCTTTTTCTCTGTCCCGGCACTCGCTCTCCTCCCTCCCTATCTTAATTGAGTTTATCGGTCATTCCAGTTTTCAGGAAACGAACCGTTACCGTGTTTTCACGTGTCGGGGCATGTGCAGGCATGTTTTCTGTTTTGCTCTGGGCTATTTGTCCGGCGCCTCGCTCAGTGAGATGTGTGTGTTGTTGTTGCTCTGTTTCTATAATGGCGTCTGAAAGGGTGACTGCCATTAGCGTTGTCTCCTATTAAACTTTGTGTTTTTTCCCTGTATGTTTTCTTTACTCCGTTCCCCTCACACACACACAGTGGGATGACTTGTTTGTACCTTTAACGCTCGCTCTGAAGTGGATCCGGCAAGGGCGGCGGATCCCTCACCGAGGCCAACCGCGTCGGCCTCGTACTCCAGTCACCTTCCCCATTATCAGCCGGCTATGTTTGGAGCCCGCTTGCTATTTGTGCAGATCCCAGCAGAGAGACTCTCCCTCCCTGTCTCTCCTTCAGGAGTCGGTGATCTAGATAGCTACGGAGCGTGTAAGCTTTCAGTCGGAGCGTTGGGAGACACGTCTGTGGCGGGAGACGGCACGGAGACGACGAGCTTGTGTGTTTCTGACGGGACGGTGTGTGTGTGTGTGTGTGTGTGTGTGTGTGTGTGTGTGTGTGTGTGTGTGTGTGTGTGTGTGTGTGTGTGTGTGTGTGTGTGTGTGTGTGTGTGTGTGTGTGTGTGTGTGTGTGTGTGTGTGTCCTCAGCGCCGCGGGCGGGGAGATCTTTAACCAGTGCGTGGCGGAGCGGGACGAGGCGTTCACGGAGGAGCAAGTGAAGAGGCTGATGAGGCAGATCCTGGAGGGAGTGTCCTTCCTGCACAGTCACAGCGTGGTGCACCTGGACCTCAAGGTCAGCCACACACTCCCACACGCACAGTCACACACACGCCGCACGCACATCAATACACGCACGCACGACCTCACTCCCTCACACACACCCACAGAAACACGTTGGTACGCATAGACACACACACACGCACAAACTCACTCACACACACACGCAGACTAAGCAGACAGTTTTGTCACCTCAGTTATGCAGAAAGAAAACAGACGCATGCTGACTAAGCCCTGTCCATTGTTCTCTGTGGTTTTAAAACATCCCAAGTCATCTCTTTGATTTTATTTCATATGCTAGTTTTGGTTTATGCGTGGGTATGTCTCATAGTAATGTACCTCATGGATGTAATGTTGAACATGTCCCAAATGAACACACTCTCTCTCTCTCCCTCCATCTCTCTCTGTCTGTCTCTCTCTCGCTCTGTCTCTGTCCCTGTACAGCCTCAGAACATTCTGCTGACCAGTGACGACCCCCTGGGAAACATCAAGATCGTTGACTTTGGTCTGTCCAGGATGGTGAGCCGGCACCAGGAGCTCCGAGAGATCATGGGCACTCCTGAGTATGTCGGTGAGTGAGTGGGTGCAGAGACCCCTGAAGGTGGTCTGGGAGACCACCAAGGGTAATGACACTGTTCATTTCCAGCCATTGATTAGACTGTTCATTTCATTTGATTATCTAACGGTTTATTCATCCATTTATTGCATTGTTGCAGCTCCAGAAATCCTGAATTATGAGCCAATCAGCACAGCGACAGACATGTGGTAAGTGAAAGGTTACCTCTGGTATATTTATCATTTTATGTTTTCGATTTATAAACGGAGATAGTTTCAGTGTTAGCCCCGGGTTTGCAAATGTTTTAAAATATTGGACATGCTGATCGAAAGTCGTCTGTGTTCTAAAAAACAATTATAAACCTTTTTTTTTTTCATTATTTCCCCCTTCTCTCTCCTGTCTTCTCCTGCGCCCTCCTGTCTGCTCCCCAGGAGTATCGGCGTGCTGGCCTACGTGATGCTGACGGGCATCTCCCCGTTCCTGGGGGACGACAAGCAGGAGACCTTCCTGAACATCTCCCAGATCAACGTGTCCTACGCCGAGGAGGAGCTGCAGCACCTGGACCAGGAGGCCCTCGACTTCATGCAGTCTCTGCTGCTCAAACAGCCAAAGTGAGTGTAGAGACCACTTAGCGTTAGCATTAACTCTCAGACAGCCAAAGTGAGTGTAGAGACCACTTAGCGTTAGTATTAACTCTCAGACAGCCAAAGTGAGTATAGATACTACTGTCAGTAGTTACTCTCAGACAGCCAAAGTGAGTATAGATACTACTGTCAGTAGTTACTCTCAGACAGTCGAAGTGAGTATAGATACTACTGTCAGTAGTTACTCTCAGACAGTCAAAGTGAGTATAGATACTACTGTCAGTAGTTACTCTCAGACAGTCGAAGTGAGTATAGATACTACTGTCAGTAGTTACTCTCAGACAGTCGAAGTGAGTATAGACTGTCTACTGTCGAAGTGAGTATAGATACTACTGTTACTCTCAGACAGTCAAAGTGAGTATAGATACTACTGTCAGTAGTTACTCTCAGACAGTCGAAGTGAGTATAGATACTACTGTCAGTAGTTACTCTCAGACAGCCGAAGTGAGTATAGATACTACTGTCTGTAGTTACTCTCAGACAGCCGAAGTGAGTATAGATACTACTGTCAGTAGTTACTCTCAGAGAGTCGAAGTGAGTATAGACACTACTGTCAGTAGTTACTCTCAGACAGTCGAAGTGAGTATAGACACTACTGTCAGTAGTTACTACTGTCAGTAGTTACTCTCAGTTAGAGTCAAAGTGAGTATAGACACTACTGTCAGTAGTTACTCTCAGACAGTCAAAGTGAGTATAGACACTACTGTCAGTAGTTACTCTCAGGCAGTCAAAGTGAGTATAGACACTACTGTCAGTAGTTACTCTCAGACAGTCAAAGTGAGTATAGATACTACTGTCAGTAGTTACTCTCAGACAGTCAAAGTGAGTATAGACACTACTGTCAGTAGTTACTCTCAGACAGTCAAAGTGAGTATAGACACTACTGTCAGTAGTTACTCTCAGACAGTCAAAGTGAGTATAGACACTACTGTCAGTAGTTACTCTCAGACAGTCACTACTGTCAGTAGTTACTCTCAGACAGTCAAAGTGAGTATAGATACTACTGTCAGTAGTTACTCTCAGACAGTCAAAGTGAGTATAGCCACTACTGTCAGTAGTTACTCTCAGACAGTCAAAGTGAGTATAGACACTACTGTCAGTAGTTACTCTCAGACAGTCAAAGTGAGTATAGATATCTACACTCAGACAGTCAAATTGCTACCCTCGTCGTCCTCGTCGTCCTCTCACACTGCGTGTCTCCCCACCAGGGATCGAGCCACGGCCGAGCAGTGCCTCCTCCACCCCTGGCTCCAGCTCCAGGACCAGGGCACCCCCCAGCCGACCGAGGAGATCCTACAGGAGAAGCTGCCCGCGGAGGACAAAGAGCCGGCCGCCCACAGCCCCACCACCACCACCACCAGCCCCGCCGCCGAGCCTGCCAGCCCGGGTAGGGAGGGCGACGAGGAGGAGGAGGAGGAAGGCTCGGCCACGGAGGAGCTGATCGTGGTGGCGGCGTACACGCTGGGCCAGTGCCGGCAGTCCTCAGAGAAGGTGCCAGAGGTGCTGACCCAGGACCAGAAGGCCATCTCCAAGCGCTTCAAGTTCGAGGAGCCCTTCAGCACCCTGCAGGAGGTGCCCGGGGAGTTCATCTACTGACTCATCTCTGACCCCCACCCCCGTGACCTGTTGACCTTTTACATCACATCCTCGGAGACTGGCCAGATTCAAATCAACCTGTTGGACCCCCTGTTGAAACACCCTTCGTAGTAGGAGAGTTCGATAGTAGGGTGTGCTGTTTTGACGCTAGGGAAATTGGGTTACCCGAGTTATACTTGCCCGTTACTGGATTTTGATATGTCCAACTTAAGCCAACTTTCGTAAGATTGCTTTGAGCTATTCGTATATCCTGGATCAGTGATCCATTCATAGTGGAAGCGGTGAGGATTTACCTTTTGAAGTTTATTGAAACAGGGTCCCTAGTTTCAGATTACTTAAATTTGTAGATCTCAATCATTTTTGATGGGTGTAATGGTGATCACTTCCCCTTGCTTACTGATTCACGTACCCAAATGGAAGTGACAGTATTTCATACTCCTAACAGATTCAAAATCTTGAGCTATGCCAAAGTCAGTCGCACATAGATTAGACGTTTAATACTCCAGCACTTGATTTGGAGTTGGCCACGTCGGTATATCGAACTTATATAAACTTCTTTTTTACCCATCTCATGACCTGAACATATAAGCCAAGCTGATTTTGTATCCTTTTTGTTCTGTATACCTGGCTATTGTTTTATTGTTAATGTGTCCAACTTTTGTGCTGCTTTACTCCATAAGGGGAAACACTTCCTTCGAACAACGCCTTGTTGTAAGATTATTTGTCTTATTTTTTCATTTGTGGGTTTTTCTTTTATTCTTCTTTTCTTTTTGGTGCCATGCTTTGAGAAATAGAGATGATTTTGGCCATAAATGTAATTGGATAATTTTTTTACAGGTTAATGTGTCTTTCGTCTTGTTTAATGTCACTTTATGTCTGTTTATATCTATTTCATTAGATTATTTTTGTTTATGTGTCATATTATAAAGTAAACTGGATTATAAGAGTGAAATAATTTTATGTCAATTAAACAAATATTTGTTTTAAAAAATATGTCCAATAAAACACAAAGCAATTGAGTATGTGATCACTCCACGAGGGATTATTTCCTTTTTTGTGAATCCCTTCTTGAACAATATACATAAGATCATTTACAGTACACTTGTATTATATGTAGAGAAAGCACTTCTTACTCTGACCTCCTGTTAGAAAGTTCCCTATTGTAGATTGGTCTTTTATTCAAAAGAAATATTATTGGAAACCATTTGTACATGAATGTTCTTCTGATGCTGTAAATAAAGATTTGTCCTGATATGATATTGTGTCTGTTCAAGTCTCTGGTAACATTTTATGCACTTAGACAAAAGCACACAGCATTAACAGGGTTGGCTATCTTAACGATCTCTACATGAAGATGCCTTTATTGTTCTGTTGTGATGAGAATCAGATGGTTTGTGGAAGATGTCACGGTACCGTCCAACAAATGTAATATAATTGCAGCTAAGCAGCATTGACTATATGTTATCTGTTAAGACAGACCTCTCCATCATAATATGGAATATTCATAATGACATGATGTCAGATTGAAGCTCAATGAGTTGAGAAATTAGTCATACAGTTCAGAACACCTGTTCGACGGTAAATGTTCCAAATGACCACCAGGAGGCAGTGTCCCCTAGTAGAATTATCACTTCAGGGCCACAGGGTTATGCTGCAGTACATAGCAACGTTTCACGCACAAAAATAAATTGCTTGTTTCTCCTTGTGAAGGTTTTGATTGATTATGAAACTCCTTTTCGGGACCTAAAGTGTGGTTAGGGGACCATGGTCTGTCTTTGTGGAGTAACCAAACTTTAACATCACACATCTGACATAAAACGTATCTCTTAAAAGCCAATTTTAAAGTTGCTGAGAAATAACTGGGGATTGTTTATTCTCAGGTTGGGGGGGGGGGGGGGGGGGGGGGGGGGGGCAATGAATATGTATGTAACCCACTTTTTGGCACCAAGACGTATGTCCAGCTCAAGTTCATCAGTCTTAAAAACAAGGCGGTATGTTGGAAATAGTCCGGTAGCAAGAACAAAAAAGGAACCTGCTTCTAATGACGTCTTCAACAATGTTTCAAATATTGAGTGTCATTTCCGAGATGATCAGATGATACAGTATAGTACGGTTTTACATGTCTAGAGGGCTCAAGAACATCAACACAGGACTACTTGCAGTATGTACTCTGCAGTCACAACGTCTATGTTTTGAATTGCTAATGGAGCATTTAAATAGTATGTACATTAATAACACCTTACAAATGGTGTGCATTGAAGATGGTGAATCCATCTTGCTGTCACAAAACTGGACTTGCTGCTTAAGCCTGTAGCGCTCCCAAATGTCTGAAGTCGTGATGAACGTCTTGACGGGCAGGACATTGGTCCACTGCCATTCAGCGAGACATCCTGGCTTCAGCTTAAAGTGTCACCCTACACCCTTTCTGAAGATCAGGATATCTTTGTGGCTTTGTTCTTCTTGCTGAACGACACTGAATATGTTTTAACAGGGGCTGGAAAGTGACACCTGTCACTTAGAAATAAAAAGCAATAGGATGCCAGTTTTTCCCATACCGTTTATATGCGGTTATTCACACTCCCTGTAGTCCGTATTGCTAACCCAGGCATGCTGAATAGAACAAATGCTATTCAAACTGTTGTTTTGGGTGTCTTATTTAATTTTAATGTATTTTAAGCCAATGATTATTATAATTCAGCAAATGCCTCGGCAGATGCCTGGGGCCAAACATTTCCATTCCAAGTATTCACTGGAGTTCCTCTAAGTAATGTTTCTCACTGTTGTCTTAGCCAGAACCCGCTGAAGTGTTGTCAGACACGGAAGGATACTTGGAAAGACAGGTAATTGAATATTAAGGACTAGGAAATAAAAGTGTTGTCTAGTTCCCCCCCCCCTCTCTCTCTCTCTCTCTCTCTCTCTCTCTCTCTCTCTCTCTCTCTCTCTCTCTCTCTCTCTCTCTCTCTCTCTCTCTCTCTCTCTCTCGTTGTATGTACTGCTATGACTTTCATCCATCGTCTCTCCACCTCGACGGCAGCCATCCTCTCAGTCTCGACCCATCGTTCTTTTTCCTTTTCTCTACACTGCGCTGTTCTCTCGTCTCTCCATCATGTTTCTTCTGTGAGTGTGCTGTCTGATACGATGCTCCCACAATTCGCTGAACTCAATTAAACGGCTCGACTGAATAACAGAGGCAGCTGAGGGAGCTCGCGCACCTACGGCTCTGTCTCCAATTAACTCACTCTCTTTCTCCTCGTAATACCACGCTGAGCCTCGGAATAAACAATGTCTTATCGCTAAATAAACAGAGTGCGAGTCTCTCTCTACCCTATTTTTTTTGGCATGGGTGTAATTTCAATCACCGCCTCTGCACGAAGTCGTGTAATGACTCAAAACACCGTTGGGATGTTTGTTGTTGTTTTCGTCGTCGCTGCTCTTGCCAGCTTTTGTTCACTTGACTTTGTAGACTCGAGGTAGCTTAACGAGGACAAAGGGGTTTGACTTTCTCAGTCTGCTCGCTATTTGCATAATGAGAATGGCCTGTTGGCATAGCTAGAACTCTCGCAGCATAGTAAAGAGGGCATAGACAATGGAGGGCCTCTGAATATGGCTGTCTTTCTGATGTCTTAAGTGACGTAGTCTCTGGGTGCTCAATGTCAGTGGCGGCCTTGGGTTCGCAGCACGTGGCTACCGAAACCTTGAGTTAGAACCCCCACGTTCCCCTTGGAAACCGAATGTCCTGGTGTGCTCTGCTTCCATTGCAGTGCTGTGTGTTATTTCTCTATGGTGGTGTTCCCTGCATTTATGGGATGTCACATCCACCGGATTCTAGAGTGCGGTGTTTATCTGCCTTTAAGGAATGTCCTTTTCTCTTTCAATATGAAACATTTTGCTCCCGGCATTTTACACTATTCTCTCCATGAAAGCATCAGGAAGCTGCCGTCGGCATTGTCTGAGATTGATTGGCGCACCAGTGGGCATTGTTGCTGTGCCACATTCAGACGGGTTCCAATTTGACTTTCATCGCTCCAAAAATACAGTCAACAAAAATGATAGTTCCCCACTTCTGCTCATTGCCATGGCAACACAAAGCACTTCCATGAACACGCCTAGCCTACCCCCCCCCCCCCCCCCCCCCCAAAATCCCCCCTTTTATGCCCCCACTTTACCTCTGCCAAGAATCTGACAAAGACATATTTTCTCACAAAAGCTTGATGTTTGCCGACACCCCCTGACAGTTTTCCCCTTTTTCTGCTTGCGGACACTCTTTAGCTCCCCGGGTTAGCGCTTTTGAGCTGCTACTTGTGACAATGTCATAGCTGTGGGAGGTCCTGTTCCTACCCCTCTGTATTGAATCCATATCTCAGGATGGCTGTATAGCCTTTGATAGGAGTACGGGGGCCTCATCAGAGTCACAACAGGAGTCTAATTGTAGCCTTCTGGGGCCGGGGCAGGCTCCAGTCAATACAGGAACATGTAGGATGGGAGTCTGACAGGAAAACACCCTTAGAGACCAGGGATAACCTGGAAGGCTTATATAGTCACTGTAGCGTCAGCACAGAGCTCATCTTTGTAGAATGGACTGTGCATACAACCACACAGAGCAGCCCTATGTACCTGGCCTGGTACTTTGTGATTGTTTAGCACGTGGTCATGGGCACAATACTTAGAAAGTGAGTTGCATTAATCCACCACCTGTAACAGGACAAAATCGTCAGCATTCAAACCACAACTGTAAAAAAGAAGAACAGGCTACATCATTTCACTGCACGTAAAACAACAGTGCACGAAGAGCGACGGAAGAAATACGGAAATAGCAGCTGTTAATGGATTTATTTCAATGCAACAATTGATAAGCATTTGGAGGAATTTCCATATTGTTAGGAGTATGCTCATATTAGTCAAAACATAAAATTCCTAAAAGGGCATGTGGATGTCCATTTCCAAATCAGAGTCAATCAAGTGCATAATTATGTAATAGTGCTGCCATATGGACTGCTTTGCTTGTATGGCCGCTATCTGGCATTACACATTTGTATGGAAGGGGCTTGTTCTCCTTCATAAGAGTATCAAACAGAGAAACGTATAGCCCTCACGACTGCTTCGCGGAGTCAAATGATCACATCGAGGGGTATTGCGAATAGATGGATATGAACTCTTGTCTGGGTTCACTGGAATCTGTTTAAATCCAAGTGGGGATTTCTTTCTAAACGCATTGTGCTGTTTCGCTTTCCCAGCTAATCCTACAAATGTTATAGCGTAAACTTCAGTATGGTAAAAGGTTACCACTTGTGCAGCACTCTAAGACCGTTGTGTGAATCTCCCCGTCCATCAATAAATTGTGAGGTCAGTGTGGAATATAAAAAAAACACATTCATATTAATCTTACAACAATAGACGTCCAACAGAGATGTGATTGCCATGGCTGAGTTGAACGCCAGCCATCTGAATGTATATTTCACAGTAAGCTATATGGATTTTTTAATTTTCCCTCTATATAATGTCTGCTTCGGTGCTGACCTCATATTATACAATATCCCAGTCTAGTTGGTAGACTGAGAGAAAGCGCAGCTCATATTTTATGGGAGTATAGCAGTCTGTGTCAGTGCTAAGGTCAAAATAACTAAATCTACATTTTATCAAAACCAGATCTTCAACAAATATCCACCGACAGACACATAAATAATGTTGGAGCTCCTTGAATGTGGCTTGGCAATCTGACAGCATATGGATGTACCATATGGCTGTTACGAAACACTTGAAATTCCCTGAAATGCTGTGAGTGTGTCCGAAGGTGTCACACACAAGGTGTGTGCTGGAGGGGAACTAAAGGTGTGTAGCGTCTCACTCTATTCCTAGTGGCTGCCATGGATACTCTTTCCCTAATTAGGTCTCTAATGTGGTTAGTTAGGTGAGAGGAGAGGACTCAGAGGAACAAGGGGTGACAGTTCCTGTCCAAATGCAGCCCATGGCTGCAAGTGGCCCCTGTTGCCTGTCAATGCCACCCCCTGCCCCCAGCACACACACACACACACACACACACCAGATCTTTGAACCCTTTACACTTACGTGAAACCATGATTTGAATACCTTGATGGAACGTACATCAAACATTACTACTACAGCTGGAATTGCAGCAGCTTCTCTTCCATTCAGGTTCATAGACAATCAACAATCTGTAATCAACTATCAATTATCTCTGCATTCGAGTGACAAAGTCCAGTCTCCCTTGCGCCAACCTGGACACTATTCATTTTATTTACTATTATTTCGACTAATTCCTTCGACTTATCACACAAAACCATCATTACACACTGCCCTTGTTACACTTAGTTTAAGATTGTGTCTCACTGAGGCACGTGCACACACACACACACACACACACACACACAAACCCACGCCACGTGCACAAGCATTACTCCCTCATTAGGTCCATACACCAATCCATCGCATAGACTTCCTTGTTTTCATTAGCCGGCGTTAATTCCCCTCGCTGATCTTACTCCGGCTAACTATGGCAGCTCAATTATAAACCGGTTTGCCGAAACCCGTGACCTGAGATCCCTGTGGTAGGGACTTGGCACTGTAATGCACACGACAGAGACTGTTTTAATGGATCTCAAGAGACGTATGACGAAACTATTGTTCGGGGGGTGGGTGGGGATAGGGGTGGGGAGGGGGGGGGGGTGCATCTGGCCCATTTTCTCAACTCACGGATGCACAGTACATGTTAGTACCTTATCAGCCTTTCATATGTTGCCAAGAAAAAAGGGAGCAGTCGATACGTTACAATTCCCGAAAAGATAAATAATGAACAAGGGCTGAAACAGAAGTGCATGGTATAGTATGCGGAGCGTGATCCATACCAATTAGACTTTCAACGGCACACTAAATCTGTGTAACACTGATTCATATTTTTCTCGCTCACATTAACAGATTTCTCGCGACGCGGTTGCCGCTGTTTAGAATGCGAGCCAGCATAGTTCAATTCATTACTGAGGTGCTAATGATCCACACTTGCTGGGTCCAGTCAAAGTGAGAGAAAGGTGCACCGATTCCATAAGCGATAGCTGTCTAAGGCAGGGACCATGGAAGAGAAGCGCTGGGCAGACGATACGTTTCACAGAAGTAAACACGGAGATAGAAGCATTGTGATTTGAGACATGACAGGGAGGAGGATTCCCAAAATGGCTAAAGGAGTTCACGTTCGGGCCATCAAACCAATCGGACGACTCTCAACAAGACGCTCAGAGATAATAGATTATTTTGCAGATACACACATGGAGATGAAGAGAAACAGAGACAGATATATACGAAGATCAGCCACAACACCTGCCTAATATTGTGAAGGTTCCCCTCGTGCCGCCACAACAACTTTGACCAATCAAAGCATGGACTCAGAAAGTGTCCTGTGGTATCTGGCACCAAGTCGTTAGCAGCAGATCCTTTAAGTTCTGTAAGTTGAGAGGTGGGACCTCCTCCACGGAGTGAACTTGTTTTGCCAGCACACCCCACAGATGCTTGTTCGGATTGAGATCTGGGGAATTTGCAGGCCAAGTCAACTCCTTGAACTTTGTCGTGTTACTCGAACCGTTCCTGAAAACGGGATTCATCAGACCAGGCCACCTTCTTCCATTGCTCCATGGTCCAGTTCTGATGCTTTGGTGTCCAATATAGGTGCTTTCGGCATGGAAACTCTGACCGGTCTACGAATACGCAGCCCCATATGCAGCAAGCTGCGATGCACTGTGTTCTGACGTCTTTTCTATCATAGCTAACATTAACATTTTTAAGCAATTTCTGCAACAGTAGCTCTTCTGCGGGATCGGACCAGACGTGCTAGCCTTTGCTCCCCACGTGCGTCGAATGAGCCTCGGGCGACCATGGCCCTGTCGCCTGTTCACTGGTTGAACTTCCTTGGACCACTTTTGAGGAGTCTTGGCACGCTCTCCACCATTCTTTCACATTGCTGTTGGGTGATTTCATGCCACTCCTGGCGCAAAGATTCAAGCTGCTGAGCTTTGTTCGACGGCTTGTGACCAGCCATCTTCCTCTCGGTCACGTCCCAGTGGTTTTCAATGGGGTTCAGTAGCAATAGGTATAGCGCTACCAAGTTAAGAGGGAAATGAAAGCAGACCGAAAGTACAATTAAATAAAGAATGTATATCCAAAAGTAAACAAAAGAGAGACCGATAGCCACCAAATAATGGCTCTAGCCGTTGCCAGGGGAGACATAAGCTGCTATTAGAGCAGCAAGATTTAGTGTCGGTGTGATAACTAACAATTACCCGCCGACGGTAATGAATCATGGGACTAAGAGGCCTCATTTGCACTTGTATCTGTGTCAGATACTCTTAAGGAGGACATGTGAGCGTGATAAATTGTGTAGATCTCAGCCCATTGTTGTTCGTCACTGTTGCGTGCTTTCAAAGTTGTCATGGACGTTTTGCGGCGATGGATATAGCAGATTGGCTGTTGGATGAGCGTTAGAGATGGTTCTAGGGCGAGCGGAGCAAGAGTCTAAAGCCACGTTTCCACATAAAATGTCCCAGGAACTACTTGTCAAGGAACTAAACGGTTCCTTTAGCCCATTGTTAACCGTCGTTGCGGGAACTTTCCCCAGATGATAAGGCAAATGAGTCTGCTGACGCATGCCATACAAAGCGACAGACAGGCGTCATTATTTGTGCAACACTGCAACAACACCAAACATAGAGCAGATTTAAGTTGTTCTGCTGTTGATTTTGATTTACTACTTTGCGAATGGAGCCATTGAGTCTGGAAAAGAGGCGAGCAGTAAAGCAGATTCTAAATGTTGGTTGAAATATGTTGCCAGTATTTGACCAATCAGAAATGTGAAAGCCCCACCCCGAAAGTTCCTGTACATTGGAAAATCCCTGGAACTTAAATTAAACCCTGATTTCTGCAATGGAAACGCAGAGTTGCTGGGGAAAGTTCCTTGATCCTGGGGGAAAAAAAGCTTAAGAGAGCGTTCGTTTCCCCATGGGTAAGATCTTGCTTCTGTGAAGCTGATGCTCAGGTTATTTAAGCTGATGGACACTTAATAGGAGTGATATGGATGTATATGGGTCGCCATGGCAGTCTCCAGGGCCCATCCACTCCTCTTAAGACACATTATGATAAGGTCTGAAATAGACTCACTCTATTCTCTCTCTCAGTGCCAGACCTTATAGAATGCTGGCTATAGGTAACCTTCATGTATTTTAATATTGCTTATGATGCCAGACGAGGTTAGCTCTGTGACTTTTGAGCAATCCATTGTGCGTAATAGAACCTATTTCGTTATTGCTGTAATGTGTTCCATAAATGCACACTACTTTGCAAGTGAGCCAAGCCCCTCTCTTACTCCATTACCTGGCTATAGCTATATCATCAAGGAATGTAAGGTCGGAAATAAATTAATCTCTGCAGGCAGATACACTGACTAATACTATACTACACAATTAAATCCAAAGGAACGGCATGCAGTCGGGCACGTATTTGTGATCGATAATATTTTTGTTCTCTCTCTGTCTCTTGTCTTGTGCTATGCTCCTTGCCCCCTGCACACACACTTGCATACCCACGCAGAGAGAGAGAGAGAGAGAGAGAGAGAGAGAGAGAGAGAGAGAGAGAGAGAGAGAGAGAGAGAGAGAGAAACACCTTATTTCTTGGTTGGAAAAACATGCAGTTGGAGCCTTGGAGGCTGGAGAGTTATGGTGGACAGAATGTTACTTTCTGCAAGCTCCACCACTTAACAAAAACCAAGACAATTTACTTTGAAGTGTTTCTTCAGACTATAGCCCAATAAACAGATACTTAGAGTTACATACAAAATGTTAACAAGGAGATGCCAATACAAAACCACAAAACAGCTTTTTTATTTTTTGAACGATTTGGAAAAAAAAGCCGTTATCCATTTGCATGGCTAGGGCTATTGGCTATCAGTACATTAATATAAAAGGCCCTATAAAATTACATTTCAACTATTTTCAAGAAAAAAGGATAATATTTCCAAAAAACACCTTAATGAGATTTCACCTTTACCCGCCTCCTCTTCGTGGAGAGAGGGTAGTCACCAAAAAGAGGCGTGGTAAAAAAAAAAAAAACATAACGTGCCTATCCTTGTTTTTCGACTCATCTTTGTGTGGGACAGTATTAATATTCAAAAAGCCCTCGTGGAAATCGATTGATCCGATTTTAACGCTGGACAAATGCGATTGACCTCAAATAAGTCTATAGGACTAGAGCCCTGCAACCTCGTTTCTGTCGCTCAAGGTTTCCATCCTGCATTGACAGCGGCAGTATACGCGAAAGATTGCTGGCAGCAGTGCGCTTTGTGTGTAGCCTATGTGTGCGCAGATAGCGGTGCGGGGAGCCTCCACCGCTGCTTCGCATTTGGAAACGTTATGAAATCGACATAGAAAAGGGCTTTTCCCCCTTTCTCTTTTTCAAAAAGCAGAGGTTTCGTTTCGTCAAAGACGAGAGATGAAGAATTCACTCCCCGGCATAGTCTTGGCATT
Source organism: Galaxias olidus (assembly GCA_026901105.3). NCBI lineage: Eukaryota > Metazoa > Chordata > Actinopteri > Galaxiiformes > Galaxiidae > Galaxias > Galaxias olidus. The sequence continues at coordinate 194,332 of JAPMUY010003619.1, forward strand.
CTGGATATTTATTGAGGTGAGCCGCCGCCGTAGTGGGTGATGAAAAGGGATATTTTTTATGTCAGATATCAGCCTTATAAAATTAACGTTTTAAATATTTTTATTAAATGATCATATCACTGATATAATACGATGTGTGGGGTTATGGGTGTCAGGTTGTGGATATTTTTGAACACACAAGCAACAAAGCCGGCTTATCCCCCCTTTGAGATGACATACAGTAGAATAGACCGTGCAGTGCAAGTATCCTTTGTCTTTTGTCCAATCTCCCGTCGCAAAGTAGTGTACCTAATTCACCCATAAAAGGAGTTGAGAAAGCGTGTATGCTGCGGATAGAGACTAGCTAATGCCGTGTGAGGCTGTTGCAGCAATATGTTTCTATCGTCTACATTTGAATTGTTGCTTGGTTCATACAGTAACTTTCTAAAGGCCCACATCTTTAGCTGTTCAGGAATTTATTGGGCTCCAGTATTTTGGGGCTTTTCAAATTGCCATGTATGAAACATATTCAAAAGCTGTTGCCCTCAGCCTTACTCCCATAAAACCCTTATCTGTGTATGTGTTTGTGTGTGCGTGTGCTTTGGAATAAGTGTGTGTGTGTGTGTGTGTGTGTGTGTGTGTGTGTGTGTGTGTGTGTGTGTGTGTGTGTGTGTGTGTGTGTGTGTGTCTGGTGGTGGGGGGTGTATGTGTGTTTGCAGAGAGAGAGAGAGAAAGAGGGAGAGAGAGAGCGAGAGAAAGACAGTGTGTGCGACAGAGAGGCATGAAAAGTTACTGTGCCAGAGCATTGTAGAACATTCTCCCTGTGTTAGCCAAGCTTCTCTATGTCCGACCACCAAAGAAACATCTTTTGTTTGACTCACCACACTCATTACTATTCATGTTTGCATCACACTGAATTTCCCATCGTCTTGAGTTGAGAATTATGGTCTGAGATGTACCTATTTGGAGCATTGACTCTGCTTAGATAATAATGTTGTCTATAATGTTGTTGGCAAATGTAACCCCAGTTTGTTTTTCAACATATTTTTTTTATGGTAAATTTAAACAGAATTTATGATGTTAGAAGGGACTGAGTGGTTTGGATACATTATCAGAGGCTGCAGATGAAACACTGTTGTCTGAGATAATCAGTGCATTTGAGTGTCTTTAGTGTTAAAAGTCCCATCCTCACCCCCCTTTCTGCTAAACTTTCACATTTGATTCGACATACACCACAAGAAGAATACATGAATATAAATCCGCTGTTTAGAGCTCTCTTTCTTTTTGTTATTTTTCTCCTTCTCTCTTTCGTCTCCTCTCTCTCTCCACATCTCTCTGTGGGTGGATCCTATGGTTCCATGGTTTTTAGCTCATCATCATTGCAGATTAGAGCGGGACTCTCTGGAGCTGCAACAACTCGCAGTAGAAAGCTTCAGACGAGCTCGGGAGTGAATTATAAGATACACACACAAACACACACACACACACACACACACACACACACACACACACACACACCCATGGGGTGATCTAGGGTCAGTTTGACACTGCCCCCACTTTTGGTTCGTAGTTGGACTTGAAATGGGTATGTGGATAATAAAATTCCTAAAGATGAGGCACCTGAGTAAGATCTGTTTAAAGGGCCTGATAGGTTCCTAAAAAGAGAGAGAGCATTAGAGAGTGTAAAAGAAGGAGGAGGACAGAACGAGCGAGATGAAGGTAGGAGAATAAGAGTTAAGGAGGCAAGGAAAAGAGAGCTTGAGGAGGTGGGGGGTCCGTTTAGCTTTCTGCAGTTCATTGACCTTGTGGTTCTTGTCATAGCAAGGCCCTTTAAGGCTATGGCGTTACGAGATCCCACACACAGAGAAAAGACGCTCCCTCACACACACAGACACACACACACACACACACACAGAGAGAGAGAGAGAGGACACTCTCACTCTCTCTCACACACACGCAGAGAAGACGCTCCCTGTCTCACACACACACACACACACACACACACACACACTGTTTGGGGAGCGGCCGGCGTCCCACTGAGTAACTGCATTAACCTCCACACAGCGATACTGCCCCTTCCCTTCTATTTGTGCTCAGCCGGCCGTCACTGTGAGGAGGAGAGGAGCGAGGGAACAGCGGAGGCGGAGGAGGGCAGCAGGATAAGTGCTTTCTAAACTTGCCAAAGGCCTGCACTCAGCTGGGCGATCCAGTTATGTGACCTGGCTTTTTCCTTTTCCACTGACATAAGATGGAAGAAAATCCTGAAGTAGCTTGTACCTTTCCCTCCGTTTCCATCACGTGGAGAGAGGGAGAGTCTTATTAAGGGGATTTAAAAACACTCCTTAGCAGCACGGATGTGTGAGAGAGCCTCAGTGCTATTATTAGAGAGCACATTCTGTTGTGCTGCCATTTAGTGGCGTGCTTTTTCCCCCCCCCACTGCTTTTGAAGTGGTTTTGAGGTCCATGTTTAAACTCAGCTGGCCTGGAAATAGAACCCCTTGACACCTTTTTCATTCCACAAGGTTCTTGTGTTTGACAGTCATGGCGGAAGTAGCGTTCCATTGGCTTGTCTCTCCGGTCCGTTCTGAACGTGAATGGGAAAGCCCTCAGTGAGATCTGGCTACCCGCCGGCTTAAACGCACGCCACTGCTGTTTACACACGGGCGGATTTCCCTACATCTATAGAGCTATGTTGACCAGACAGGCTTTGAGGTGTCGGGCCCCGCACACTCACACACACATGATCCCTCTCTCTCACACTCTCGCAGACCAAGTCAAAGAGTGTGCGCGTATAGATATACACACCAACGCGTGAGCTCACCCACTCTTCAACTAAGGGTATTAGTCTAAAGCAGGGTTAAGACCCTGTTAACACCATAGCCACTTCCCAACCCGATTACCTTGATCTGGCCTCTCCAGCCTACTAACGGGGCTCGGGTAATTATATAAGGAGATTTCTAGAAAGGTGATGCACCAAATCAGACATAATCATTCACATTTTGCATTCTACTACCCTTTGTGTAATTAAATGAGGAGATTTCCGAAAGGTTCTGAACCAGTTATTTGACTGTTCTAGGCCAGCTATGCTGTGGAAAGTTAGGTAAGGAGATTTCCAAAACTTGCTTAACAAATCCAGGTCTCACCCATGCCTGGTGAACAAGCCAAACTATCCATCGCTGTTTTTACACAGTTTGGCCAAACAGCAGTGTATTGTCCATGTGAAGTAAAATAATTTTTGCCAATGTCATTATGAGTAGGATAATTACTCTTTTTGTGTTCCATTTATCCAGGTGAAAACGACAGAGTGGCCTGGCCCTTGAGTTTGACCTTTTTGGGCCACCGTACCTACAAGCCCCACGTTATGTGAAACAGACCAAGCTGTGTGCAGTCAGCCGTTTAATGAACAGTAGCAGATGAAATGGGCGCAATTATTTTTACTGTAATTTCACTAAGCGCACGGTTACTGGTGTCAACCCCTAGCGAAACCTGTTTGTTTATTTTTCCTCCTTCTTCTTTTAACATGCAATTCGGGATCTGAGATTGAAAAATGAGCGTCACTCAATTCCGTACGGTAATGGTATTGACTGGGAAGGAATGATGCGGACAGACTGTCGTGTCTGATTGGACTCTGCTGCCTGGAGACCTGCTATTTTTAGGGGTATTATACTGTATGAAATATGAACTGCAGACAATAGAGCATGATTGTTCATTGTCACTCAAAATTCTTTATATAGCCTATCTGTTTTATTTTCTGGAAACATAACAATGTGCTCCTGACTTGAATGTACTTCACTTTATTTAGCACGGTGGACAGAACACTTTATTCATGAGACTGACTTGCCTTTGTCAGGTCTGTTGGTTATACTAGTGGTGCATTGTATTGTAATGCTCTTGAGCAAGGCACTAAAACCACAAATTGTTCTTGGGGCTTTAACAATGATTTACCCTTAGAAGTAATCTAAAGTGTCCACAAGGCCTTTTGTAGAAAAAGCACTATATGAAGATGAATAATATTATATGAAGATATTAATATTATTAATAATATAGTATTACTTGTCCCTTTGCTGGAGTTTTGGAAGCAGTTCAAATAGAGAGAGATGAAAGGGAACTGGTTATTGGAGTTTTAATGATTGTGTGCTCCTGTATTGCTGTAGTTTAGCTTACAGGGTATTTGTAGGGCGTCTGTATCAGTAAAACTCACACACAAACACACACACACACACACACACACACACACACTCACTCAAACACAAAGACAAACATACTATACAAACAGTATACACAAAGTAACTGCTAACCTTCACAGTTTTATATAACTGCTTCTTGCTCTTTCTCTCTCTCTCTCTCTCTCTCTCTCTCACACACACACACACACACACACACACACTCAAACACAAAGACAAACATACTATACAAACAGTATACACAAAGTAACTGCTAACCTTCACAGTTTATATGACTGCTTCTTGCTCTTTCACTCTCTCTCTCTCTCCTTCTCTCTCTCACACACACACACACACACACACACACACAAACACACCCAGCCACACAAACACACACAGAAACATGCCAACAAACACATAGAGACAAAGACACACTTAACGCCCCTGTTCTCCAGCTCCTTCACACAAACTCCCCCTCCCCTCGGGCCAGAACTGCTGCTGTGAAATGATCCATTCGTTCTGGTTGCTGATGGCTAATGGAATCGACATATCCCTGGTCAGAGGGGATCGATCCACTGGCTGTTGTATGTAGGCAGCGCGGGAGAGGAAAGGGCGGAGCGGGGAGGGGAAGGCGCCCGGGAGAATGATGGAAAGACTAGAACGGAGAAGGGGGACAGAGGCAGCAGACGTAATGCCGGTGGACAGAAACAGGCGGAAGGAGAGGAATGAGGTGATTAAGATCGTGTGCGAAAAAAAAAAAAGAAGACATCTTAAGTTGTGTTTCACAGGTTTACGACTCTCGATATCAGTTCCGCTCTGTGTCAAGTGGTCAGGATGTCTTTCTTTGTTAGGCTGCAATGGTGATAGCAGAGCCCGCGTCAAGTGGCTTTCGCTGCTTCAGGGCCCCACAGAAAAGAAGCCAGAGCTGCACAACCAAAAATATATTCTTATCCCTGTAAGCTTCTGGGGTTAATCATGGCGCTGCCTTCAATGCTAACTTTTTCTGGCTGCCACCACCAGCCGCAAGCAGCAAAAACAGTGATGTGTTGCAGCATTTTTTCCGCCTTCATTGTTTTTTTTAAAAGTGGCCCATTACCATATAGTAACGCTGCTGGATGAAAATGAATCTCTGTCTATACCTGGCATTTTATAGAGCGATGCTGGCAACAACATGCCCAGCCATTTTAGTGGAGGTATAGTTTCAGAGTGACTCACAGTTAAGAACACCTACTCCAGTCTGACGGAGGGAAGCCCTTACCCATCAAGTGTGTAAAGTGAACAACACTCGTTTGTTTTCAATCCTTTGATTCATCTCCTCTTTGTTATTTGCCGTGATAGATCCTTCCATACATTAAGAAGGTAATATTTTCTATTGGTTGAATTAGAAAGCTGCCGGTATGAGTTGCATTGGCCTACTCTCTTTTGGATTGTGCCATTTTGGATCCTAAGGCTCTGTTGGTGGAGTGTTTTTATTAGAGGGTTCAAAACTGACAGAACACTGTTCACTTGTACTAGGTTAGGATTGTT
>JAPMUY010003619.1:205000-207500 GCA_026901105.3 Galaxias olidus
TCCCCGTTCCCCCCCCCTTTTAATGTGCCATGTTTCTTTAGACAGGTCCCTCCATACCTTTCCCCTCCACTCTCACGTCCTGTGCGTTCTGACTGGAAGCTCAACCTGCAGCCCCCCCCCCCCCCCCCCCCCGCCCGAGTTAGACTGTGGTACAGACAGAGAGCCCTCTCTTTAGTAGGAAGCCATCGCCTCGTTGGTCGAAAACAGCACGTCTTTCCTGAATCCCTATTCCTGCTCTCCTCCTCGTTGGTTCCCAGCGCTCACCGGAGGGTGTTGTTCCTTAGCTGTCCTTCCTCTGCCTTAGCGACATGCCCCTTCCTTCTCTCGTGTCTCTCTCCGCGCCCTCTCTCTCCTCCCGGCTGTCTCCTAACTCCCTCCCCGACCCCCCCCCCCCCCACCCCCCTGTCTCTTCTCGTCGCGTCTTCGCTCTCTCGTTCGCCCCGCATCCGCATCCCTCCTTTCTCTCTTTCCGCTACTTCTCGTTACATTATATCATCCTCTGTTTCCTCCCGCTGTCCTCCCGGTATTGGCAGGTATCCCGACTCTCTCTCTCTCTTCCTCCTTCTCTCGCTCCACCCCTCCCTCGCTCTCCCTCGCTTCTTCCCTGTCTCTGCGCCTGGCAGGAGTCCAGGTGAATCTGGGATGACGGGAAACAGACCATAATAGCCAGCTAAGACCCAGCAGCCTTGGCAACATGGCAATGTGTGCTGTGTGCTGTGTGCTGGGCAGCTGTGCAGCTATAGTAATGCAGGTAGCACAGGGCTGCAATTCTTTTCAGGAATTAAGAAATATGGAATAAAAGTTTGGATTTTCTACCAAGATTTGTTTTATTAGAAAAAAAATCACAAATCCAAAAGGTTTGTGGGTTTATGGGAGTGACGTTGTCCTTTACCCTGGAGTCTTTGACCCTTACCCTGTAGATAGCATCACTACAGCTGGCCTTTATTCCCACATTCCTCCCCTGAGACCGCCTCAAGCCTCGAATCCCTCTCCGAGTCTCTCTCCTGACTACCTCGGGAGCTTTGTGTCAGGATCTAAAAAGAGGCCCGCTCCTGACTTCCCATGGGAATGGCAACCAAGCTCACGTGTGTGTGTGTGTGTGTGTGTGTGTGTGTGCGTGCGTGCGTGCGTGCGTGCGTGCGTGCGTGCGTGCGTACGTGCGTGCGTGCGTGCGTGCGTGCCAAGGTATGCCAGGAACCAATTATAGATAGCAGCTCCGTTTCGGCTTCTCCGTTCCGGGATTTGCATTCCGTTCGCCGGCAGTTCTCTGAAAATGGTGATCAGCGGTCTCATCACAGTGTAACGGCGCCGATCACGCCGTCAAGACCGTCCGCCGATAACGGCAGCAGTGAGGCGCCCTGGCCGAGCCCTGGAGGAATGGCGGGTTGAGGTCAGGGTCAGGGTCAGGGTCGGGGTTGGAGGTGAGGAGGATTGTCTGGTAATAGAGGTGTGCATAGAGGGTTAGGGTTAGGTTCGGGGGTTAGGGTCAGGGTTGGGGTTGGGGTTGGAGGTGAGGATGGTCTGGTAATAGAGGTGTGCAGAGAGGGCTTTGTGGCCCCGCAGAGAACAGAGGGAAAAATAAAAGGGTTTGGAGTTGAGAGAGCCAGCTCTTTCTCCATTGACCTCTGCGCTGTGTTCTGCTGCAATGCATTTGTCCTGCCTAACCTAGCAAACACACACACACAGAAACACACACACACACACACATACACACACACATACACACACTACAAGGAGAAGGCACTTTGGGCCGGAGCTGTCCTTGTGGAATTTGTTCCGCAGTTTTTACAGCGTTACAATCTTCCCTTACGATGAGCACTTTCCCTCCCTGCATTTTGAGATGAACGAAACCAAAGACAGTGTTTAGTCGATTCGTTTAGGAAACACATCCAATCCCATTCCAGGCACCCAGGACCAATCCAGATGATTACTTCCTTTCACTCCAACCTGATCACCTGTGTCAGGCAGTCTGCCATCGCCCTCGTGGGTTCCCTCCAAAACATGAGCAAAAGATGACTCCCAAGCTCGCCCATTCTGATGAGGCAGCCCTGCAGTAATGAGGACGGGAGAGAAGAAGAGACAGGGGGAAGAAAGAGAGAGAGAGAGAGAGGGGGAGGGCAGTTGGCGGAGAAAGAGATTGGAGAGGCAAAGAACAAAGCCGTGGAAGGAGGGGCCGGGTTGCCGCCGCACCCCGGTGGCGACTGTACCTTCCCACCTTAGCGTGGGTTCCAGGAATGGGAATCTTTGGAGGTCGGTGGATGTAAGAATGCACGTCTCTGCCTCTCCCGTCACACAATCTCTCACTCGCCGTCTCCTTTCTCAATGGCTTTCCTGGTGTTTCAGCGCCCGTCCCGCAGTTCTTCCCAGCTCTCTTGATCCCTCCTCGTCTCTCTCCCTACTTCCAGGTTTCCTGTGTCATCTCCCTTGCCTCTTATAATTTTATTATGACTCTCTTCCTCCCTCTCTCTCTCTCTCTCTCTCTCTCTCTCTCTCTCTCTCT
>JAPMUY010003619.1:212500-235000 GCA_026901105.3 Galaxias olidus
GCCGCTCAGCGACGAGCCCGCCTTCAACGTCTCCTTCACCAGGCAGCCTGTCACCTCACCGGGTATGTTTCTCGGGGACTGCCGCGCCTCGGGCCTCTGCTAGCCAAGGCTGTTATTCAGGCTAACTTTAGATAGCACCGGTGATTGACCCTTACCTTGAGGTAGCATTTAGGTTTGAAAAATGCAGAAGTGCAGTCACTTAACCATAAAATAACTGCCACCCGAGTTTATACTAGAGTACCAAGGATGTTGGCAGACACACTCATCCTTTTTCTGTTAAGGAACATTATCAGTAAACGTCCATTTTTCTGCTCGACTAATTCCATTGTCTTTGCCAAGGCAAAATTGTTTTCAGCTCTTCAGCCATGCGCTGTTGTTGAGTCCAAACCTGAGGTCAACGAACCTGGTTTTAACCGACCCTTCTCCCTAAAACGTTTTTTTTTTATTTTCTCAATGAAAATCATCAAACTCCAGTTAGTGTGCTCTAGTCTTGTCTTTTTTTCCAGTGTTATATTCTTCTAATCCTCATCTATCCTCTGCTCCGTTGGTCTACGTCAGTGTCACTGAAACACTCGTCAGGACCAATGTTCAGGCCTGCCACGATATCTACTGGAAGCTGCAAGACAGATCCATGACTGTGACATCCGTGACTCACAAAGACTCTGCTGGAGTCCTCTGGTCATTCCCTTGAGCTGACAGTCACCCCACGGTGTATTCCGGCGAGCTGCACCGTGATCCAATTACGGCTGATCAATTTGGCTGAGGAATAATGCAGGAGCTACGCTCGGTCGTTGATAGGGAACATCCAGGACCAGCTGCAGCTCTTAATTCTACTGTTTTCAAAATGTAGCTCAGGGTATTGCGTTCGATACTTACGGATGCATGAATAGGGACCGTTGTTCCCTGGGACTTTTGTTTGCCTTTGAAAACATATCGATATCGAAGTTGTTACGACAGAGCCATAGCGTTTACCTTTTAAACAGCGCAGAGAAGGAGGTACAAAAATAAAAAGGTCTGCGAAATGAAATCAAGACAAGAGACCCAACTATGTGTTTAACCATGTCCTACTTCACACAGCGACAAACTCAAACCGAACCAATTTGAGAACTTGAGAGCGACACACTGTCTGACTCGTCCAGCCGAATGCGCAGCGTGTCTTGTGAACAGTTAACACTTCGAATGAATTCAAAGTTAATAGCTTTCTAAAACGACCAGCGCTCCGGCATGTCCCGATCTATATCCACCGTTGATTAGTGGCCGTCGGTGTCTCTGGGCTTTGAGGGATGCCTTTCTCCTCGTGCAACCCCAGCACCACCGGGGACGGAAAGGAGATGGAGAGCTTTGTAGTTGCTCTCCGTGGGAGACGGTCGTCACTTTGTGTCTGTGTTCGCGTCCTAATTTATGAGAGAAAAAGAAAAGGCGTCGAGTGTACGAGTCGCTGTCTCAAACGAAGTGGACGTATTGCTGACTACTCGGATCTTGTCTTTTTTTTTTAAATGTGCTCTTTTTTTTCTCCATCAATCTCTCTCCACTCGTCCCGTCCCTCGCTCGCTCTCTCTCTCTGAGTGGCTGACTAAGCAGACGGCGTCGGAAAAAAGGGGGTGAAGGAAGGTGAAAGATGAGGAGGGAAGAAGGCCGACTCACGCAGTGAAGATGATGCAGACCTGAGTCGGTGGTGTGGCCACGCCCCCCGCTGCTGTTGCTATAGTGAAGGATGCTCCCTCCCATTCAGTCAGCAATATTCAACGCTGAGTAACAACCCCAGTCAATAGATACAATAATGGAAAGGCATTTCATGCGATGCAGATTGTGCAGGAACTCTACTGGGTCAACGGGTGAATGGGTGGAGGATTCGTCAATCGGACGACTGAATGAAAGGGAGGGGGGAGCTGGGGGGCGGGGGGGGCAAGCCTAGTTTCCCTTTTGTTTGCTGTCTCATGAAGTTGTCCGGGTTAATTAGCTGTTTGGCAGTTCGATGGCAAAGTAATCATTTACCGTTACCTGTCAGTACAGTCAGCGCAGAGCCGCTTTTCACATTTTTAAGGTTGGATAGAAAGATGGATGGATGGATGGATGGATGGGTGAGAAATTGTGAGAGGGTGGGTTGTTGGGTGGATAGGTCAGCAGGTTGGAGGGATACGCAGTGGGCACGTGTGTGTGTGTGTGTGTGTGTGTGTGTGTGTGTGTGTGTGTGTGTGTGTGTCGGGAACACGGGGCACCCATGGACAGTAGTAAATCATCTAGTTAGAAGCCTAAGCCTGGGTTTTTCACTGCTTCCCTCTCAGGAAGAGAGCATCTTGTTACGGCTTGGCTGCACAATGTCCCATATCACATGAGGGGAGTGGAGTGGTGTGCTGTAACAGAGATTTATGTTGCCTATTATCACCTGTGTCCCCCTGGGAGCCTCGACACACCGTCTTGTTTGTGTGAAAGCTCTTTTACCATCTCTGGATTCAGCCATGACACAAGGGGGCTCGCCGTCTGAAAGACGAAGAGATGGAGGTTTGAGAGAGGGACAACTGTAAAAAACAAAATGGGGGGAAAAACACATTAACGTAAATGTAATGAGATGTGTTGAGAGAATGTTTTTCCTTGACGGCGCCTCACGATGTTACCCAAAGGTTCTGCCATTACCTCATTTAGTTCCCATCCCTTTTCGGTGAACTTCTAACCCTAAATTGTTCTCTTCAAACTGCCAATCCCATTGAAGTAGGACAGCTTATTAGCAGACTGTGGAGCTAGCGAACATCTCTAGCATTATTATTGTCTGAAATAAGTTGGACCTTTAATTATATTAGTCAGTCAGGCAGAAAATGAAATTGAGTGCTCGAATGGTATTTGGATGTTAAACTGGGTTTTCTGGTGGGGGGGCTAAAGAGAACGACGGAGAAAATGTATGAGTGGTCATATCCCTTTTCTCTATCGTCTCTCTCTTTCCCTATTTTCACTCTCACTCTGTCGCATTCAAGCTACCTCTATCTTCCTTCTCTCTCTCTGTCTTTCCTCTCACTATCTTCCCTCTCTTTCCCTAGTCTGTCCCTCTCTCTCTCTCGCTATCTTTCTCTCTCTCTCTGTAATTCTCTGCTTGGTTGGAATCGTCAATAAACCCATTAACGAGTTTTCTTTTGTCCCATGTCGGCAAACCATTTGCTACATATTCAACTTGTGCGTAGTTAGAGGCTTGATTTAACAAGAATGCCCATGTGTTTAATCAGATGTACTATAACGTTGTCAGGTAGCTGGTCGTTGGCTTCATGCCCATGCAGCACGTTGAACTTGTTAGGGCATTATTCACTTCACGGAACAACAATAAACTATAAATAAACATTCAACAATTGTTGGTTACATTTATGAGTTATTTTCAAGGAACTCAAACTGATGAAAAAAATAGATAAATATTACCATTAATATGTTGTTTTTTTGGAAAACGAGAATATATGTCTAATATGAGGATTCTCATAGTTTTGCGTGCTCTTCCTCTCCCGTCCCCTCTGTAGTGTCACAACAACCAGGCATGCAGGGCTTTGGCCTCAATGGTGCAGGCGAGCCCGGCATTCCCATGACGACGGTCCTGAGCCCAGCATATCCGATGCCAACGATGAGCTCGTACCCGCCGCCGCCCTCCTACTGCAACCACCCGCCGCCTCCCTACGAGCAGGTGTTTGGCAGCGCAGACAAGAAGCAGTAGCACGCAAAATGGCCGACAGCGCTGCACAGGAAGAGAGAAGAGTCGTCAAGATGGCTGCCGACCATCACGAGGTAGAGGAAAGGATGTCGCCGGGTCACGGCTTGGGGCGGCTTCGATGGACGGACGGATATCACCGGTTGAGGCAGCCGTCGGTGGGGCAAGTGTCTCTCTCCATCCCTTTTTATTGAAATCCCTGCAGTGACGTCAGCATTTTTCATAGAAGGGGAGAAGCAGAGAAGAGGACACTGTATCCGAACTGTTTCAAGGTTGCCCACTAGAGCCTTGGCCTTGGAATGTGGATGGTCATGTTTGACGCACAGACACTGCTGGACCTGGGTGGCCGGAGCCTGGGCTACACGCACACAGGACTGTACAGCCGCCCTGGACTGGACAGTACTGATGGCCCAAACTCTCCATGTTTAGGATTTTGACTATTTGCCAGAGATAATCTGCTGCATGGCACTTATTCTACATACATTATTATATGTAATAGTCAGGCATAGCTCCATTCAAAACTCAGTCCAGGGAAGTGTTTCACCAAGCCCCCTGGACTTTCTCTTAAATAGTGGTACCACTTGTTACGAAGATTTGAGATGAACACTAACACTGATGTTATTGGCTGATCCAGAAACAGTGCTTTGAGAGCCAACTGTTATACACTGAAAGAAAAACAAACATGCACACAAACACACTTAAATGGTTTGAAGGATTCCCTCTTAGTATATATTAGATGGCTAGCAGGGGAGTTCATTGCTTGTCTGTGTGTGTTTGCGTTAGTGCGTGTGTATGTGACGTGTTTATGTGACGTGTGTGTGTGTGTGTGTGTGCGTCTGCGTGTGTGTGAGTGTGCACCAGTGTTTGCCGCGCTTCCCGGCTGACAGCGTGTGGAGCGTTAATCGGAAGGTAAATGCACTCAGTAGGATGTTGAACCACTACTGTCTGGGAAACAATAGGCTGAACAGGCTACAATCAACGAGGCCCAGGACTTACAGGAGACTTGCTTGATATAAACCATATAATTCCTTGAATTAATGACAAATCGTTCCCACCTTTAATCAAATTGGTTAAAGAGATGCTCGCCCTCTCATTATCACCTTTCAATCGATCAGGGAGGCCAATCTGAAGTCGTATTCACTTATTCAATTTGACCAATTTCAATTCCATGTTACAGAACCTCTTTACATTTCTCTGGATTATGGCGTGGCCTCCCTCTGTTTCCTTATGATGTGACCGACTGGCGATTGAAGTCACACATGCGCGTGTGAGCTGCTTTTCTTTGGACCTTTTGGGTGTGTTGCCATGATGGCTAGATGAAGTAAAAGTGTAGTAGCAAAGCTAACTGTACTCTCTTTAAGTAGCGTAGTTATTCAAACTCACAGTTCAATTTTCAATCAACTGTCCACCTTGTGAATGAGCAGCATTGATTTTGTGCTGTTATTAATGTAGTTAAACGAAGGGTGCTATTGTACATTTTGATGAGGAGCATTGCTGAACCGCAACCACACACATGCATAAAAAAATCGTTTTCTTTGCTCCCTTTCCCGCGGCACAGAGGGGATCTATTCCTGAAGAGTGCAGTCCGGTTCAGTGTTTGTCAGTTTGGTACTCTAGTGTGAACATGCCATGTGAACAAGTCCAGAAAGACACTATGCTATGTCTTTAATCAGCTCCTGCGGGGTTGAGGAACAACACGTAGAACATCCTGTCACTCTCTGTGAAGCCACTGTCTATCCCTGGTGAGAGGCTCTGGTACATTGAGAGTCCTCAAAGTAACCAATACAGATAGGGATGTATGTATCAAACTTAGATACCGATACGTCAAATATGGACCTCAGTCCACCAGAAAACAGCCAGTATGTGTCGTACTAAACCAATACGTGCATACCGTAAGTGCGGAACCACCTCAACAGACTGGATAGCGGCACGCGTATTTCTGGCCCAAGTCTCCATGACGAAAGTGTGAACATGCGAAATTATGTTTTGAAGTCTACGATTTAGTTGTAAAAATTAAAGGTAACAGCACACATGCACTTACATACGTTCACTTCTGCCTGGTCAGGAAAACATAAACACTTTTTTCTTCCTGGATTTTAACTTTTATTTGGAAATATTGGCTGTCTCTTTTGCAAATGACTTCATGTCCTACCTTTCAGAACATGAATTTAAAATGTGGCACCCATAGGGTGAGATGAGGATGGTACTACATAGCATGTGCATCAGGACATGCAAGGTCTTAGTAACATGTTACTGTTGGTTATATTTTTATATATTTGGACACCTCAGGAGGGGAAAGCAGGGAACCATCCAAGCTGTATACAGTAAGGATGGGACACTGTTGACCTCAACTGACAAGGTGATTGGGAGGTGGAAGGTACACTTTGAGGAACTCCTGAACCCGACAAACCCACCCTCTATAGTAGAGGCAGAGCTGGAGGATGATGGGGGATCAGCATCAATCTCCCTGGCGGAGGTCACTGAGGTAGTCAAACAACTCCACAGTGGCAAAGCCCCAGGGGTTGATGAGATCCTCGCAGAAATGCTGAAGGCTCTGGGTGTTGAGGGACTGTCATGGATGACACGTCTTATCAACATTGCGTGGAAGTCGGGGACAGTACCTAAGGAGTGGCAGACCGGGGTGGTGGTTCCCCTGTTCAAAAAAGGGGGACCGGAGAGTGTGTGCCAACTACAGAGGCATCACATTACTCAGCCTCCCTGGGGAAAGTATACTCCAGGGTGCTGGAAAGGAGGGTTCGACCGATAGTCGAACCTTGGATTGAGGAGGAACAATAGTTTCCGGCCTGGTCGTGGAACAACGGACCAGCTTTTACCCTCGCGAGGATCTTTGAGGGGGCCTGGGAGTATGCCAATCCGGTCTACACGTGTTTTGTGGATTTGGAGAAGGCGTATGATCGGGTTCCCCGAGAGATACTGTGGGAGGTGCTGCGAGAGTATGGGGTGAGGGGGTCTCTACTCAGGGCCATCCAATCTCTGTACTCCCAGAGCTGTGTCCGGGTTCTAGGCAGTAAGTCGGACTCGTTTCCGGTGAGGGTTGGCCTCCTTCAAGGCTGCGCTGTGTCACCTATCCTGTTTGTGATATTCATGGACAGGATCTCACGGCGTAGCCGCAGGGGAGGGGGGCTGCGGGTTGGTGGGCAGAGGATTGCATCACTGCTTTTTGCAGATGATGTGGTCCTGATGGTCCTGAGCCAGAAGGCAAAGCTCTCAATCTACCGGTCTATCTTCGTTCCTACTCTCACCTATGGTCATGAAGGGTGGATCATGACCGAAAGAACGAGATCGCGGATACAAGCGGCGGAAATGAGTTTCCTCCGGAGGGTGGCTGGCATCTCCCTTAGGGATAGGGTGAGAAGTTCAGCCATTCGTGAGGGACTCGGAGTAGAGCCGCTGCTTCTTTGCGTAGAAAGGAGCCAGTTGAGGTGGTTCGGGCATCTAGTAAGGATGCCACCTGGCCGCCTCCCTAGGGAGGTGTTCCAGGCACGTCCAGCTGGGCGGAGGCCGCGGGGCAGACTTAGGACCAGGTGGAGGGATTATATCTCCACACTGGCCTGGGAACGCCTTGGAATCCCCCAGTCACAGCTGGTAAATGTGGCCCGGGAAAGGGAAGTTTGGGATGCCCTGCTGGAACTGCTACCTCCGCGACCCGACCCCAGACAAAGCGGATGAAGATGATGATGATGATGATATTTGGAAACTTTTTTTTGTCTTAATGTTTAACTATGCAAGACGGTTGAGTAAGTGATAAAGTGTAAAGTTACATGCAGTAGTTAGAAGTCACTGAGGATTGGCTTTATTTGGCCTTTTGTCCTCTTGCCCCCCCCCCCCCCCCTCTATTTTCCTGTTCTCCCTCTTTTTTGATCTATTTTAGTTGTTTTATTGATATCAAACTACAATAAAAAAACTTCATTATCTGTCTGTGAAATATGTAAATAAAGGTCCCTTCTGATAAAAACATGATTTATTTTCACTCTATTTATTACTTCAAGCTGTGATGGGTTTTGGTTTAAAAAAAAAACGCTGCTGTGTTTATTTATTTATTTCCAAGCTTATTCTCTGAACTTCAGTATGTGTGGATCCTACGGGGAAAAAGCTTCTTTAGTTTTTCAAATACAGTACCACATTCATATCTAATTATTAGACTTCATTGCAAAACTTAGTTAATAATTCAGCCTATTTTTATTTATCTTACTGCCACAATTCTTCTCATTTAATAAAATATATGTGCATCAATGTTTACCATCTCAATTCAGTGCCAGAGTTGACGCTGAGCCTGAGCTCAAATAATAATAACTATTCTCAATAATAACTCAATAACTATGTTAAAAACACATACTATAGGCTTAAACCCAATGCAACATTGTAGGTGGGCATGAATAAAGCCAATATCAACTTCACATTGAACGCTGTGGTCTAGGAAATTATGTAGCACAGAATGTTTTGAACGTGTATTATCAACCTGTGAGACGATGGAACAATCTCTATAGAATTTGGTGTCGTCCCGAACAGCACCCTTCAGAACACCCATTCTTTTCTCTCAATGTTTTGATAGTTCACTATAAATTAGATTAAGCAATGATAAATGACTTTTAGAGTGTGCATAATGTAAGCACTGTCAACATGACCAAGATGAGAATCTTTCTTTGCGTTCTATATCATATCTTCATCATTGTTTTATCTTGCCTATTCCTATGAAGTATTTCACTGTGGCACTAATATTAAAAAAGTCACTCCACCATCATGTTTGTACTACTACCTCGATATAAACGCCAAAACATATTACTTCCTGAATAATCTGGTTACAAAAAGATGCCACACATGTTGCAAACAGAGTTGAGATTAGAGAATCCCCAACCTTTCGTTCCAATAATTGCATTCCCAATTCCCCCTCTACTCCCTTCCCGACTCGGCATCAGATTGCAACCTGACCGGCAGACTACCAGCTTTAGAAGTCGATGCCACTTTTTAAAGAACGCACAAAAATGAAAACAAGCCACGTGATTGTTTTTGCCCTTTTATTTCCAATATCAAACCTTGACTGAAACCGCTGGACTTTGGCAGAGTGGGAAGCAGGTGAGAAGAACATCTTTTTTTTTGTTGAAGCCATTTGTCATGTGCACCGCGACCCAGCCAGGCCGCTGGGAGGAGAACGTGACATTCGTACATTTGATATAAAAACCGTCGCCTGAGGGGAGGAAGGGGACAGACCACATTAAGCTGGAATAGGACCGACGTAAATCCACTCAAAGCAGTTGCTTTGCATCAACACAGACAAACGAGTCACCAAATCGGGATTTCGACAGGGATATAAATACAGTTTGACGAGACACGAAACAGAACGACCATATCTGTTGAAGTTACATCACTGATATACAGACACACACTGATAAACTGACTGACTGATTTACTGGACAAATAGACGGACACATTTCAAGGCAAACATGTGTTTCGGACACCATCCCCATGCAAAGACAACCACGACAGTGTGCATAGCAAGGGAGCAGGAGGAGGAACAGGTAGAACGAGAGGAGATTAAGAGAAATCGAAAAAAGGGAAGGGCAAGTTAGGTGGACGTTTCTGGATATCAGGCCAGGTCACCTGATTAGGACCATCATATTAAGACCAATATCCACTGTTCTCAAACCATTTTACATCGGTTAAAGGCTGTCAAAGAAGAGGCACATGTAACATGTATTTTGCAAGGTACGGTTTCATAACAATATTCTGTTCGAATTTTGAACTGTGCTGAAAATAAAAGAGGAGGGGTTGTGGAGTAAGTGACTAAGCAAAGGTGACCTGTAGGTCACAACACAGGTCAAATCAACAGGAACCAGGCACTGATAGCGATTCAGAGGACAAGCATGCAGAGGCAGACCTACTGAGCAGGACCGAATGAAAAGAAACAGCAGTATTACACACACACACACACACACACTTTATGGCAGAGATACCAAGCTACACACACACACACACACATACACACACACATACACATTTTGTAGAAGATATCACAAGTTCAAATGCCCTCACTCAGGCACAACCACACATACCTTTCTAGCACAAGCCTACACAGACACACACACACACACACACACACAGAGAGACACTTCTCTTTCTCTCGATTGGTGGTGGTAGTATCATCTTCCCGGTTACAGGCTGAGTGCTTGTGTTTTTTGCCTTGGGGGGAGAGAGCGGGGGTGGGGGGGGGGGCGGTGATAGCAGAGAACCAGAGCCCACAAACGCTCTCCTCCTTGAGGCTGACGACAGGAGGAGAGGTGCCCTAGGGCTGGAGATGCCATCGACACTGTATGTTCCAAACGCTGTACGTGGGTTACCTAGGAGACAGAGATCCGTTCTGTCCGTAGGGAGCCGCGTCAGCATTGGGAGACGTGCGTCTACCTGACGTGTGTTTCAAACATCCCCATTCCCTCTGTTTGTATTGATTAGAAATCCACAGTTTTCCATCAACGTTCATTCGCGGCTAATGGTGATTAATAGGGATGCACAGATATGTTGGACTGTTATCGGTATAGGCCGATATTGGCACAAGTTATCTTGGATACATCAGCAAGCCTTTCTCAAATCAGCAGCGACAGGGGCAGTTGATAAGGAGCAGCGCAAAGAGCGTTGCCAAGCAATCAAAGACACTGGCCGGTTTCAGGTATGATCACAATTATGTATTATTATTTTTGTGTCTAGTTTAAGGCTCGTTGTACAGAGTAGCCTAATTGAAAAACAGAAAACAAAAGATAATTTAACTTGTTTTGATAACGTGTTCTCACATTAGAAATATGCCATCGGTATCAGCCCCAAATAATCATATCGGTGCATCCCTAATGATAAACTATAAATCGATAAATTGATCCAAAAAATCAAATCTCTTGTGCTCCCATGGATCAGTTGACCAGTAATGTTCTGTTCATCCTGAATGAGGCTCTTGTCTCTGTCAGTCACATCACTGCAGCTTAGCATAGCTACAGCAGTGATCCAGGCTATCAGCCACACTCCCTCTTCCAATCCCCGCCCGGCCTCCCCAACCACTCCCTCAGTCTTCCAATGGCCCATCAGCCTTTGGATCCCGTGAGACGCAGGTCAAAGTTCAAAGGCTGGGAAACGGGAAGCGTCGGGCTGGCTCAACTCGGACAGGAAATGGATGGCGCCCGCCATACCTGGGGAGAAGGACAAGACAGGTCAAAGTCAAAGGCCTTTTCTACTGTGGGTCTAAATGATATTTTACATTTGGCCTTGAAAGCACCGTTCTGTAATGATCAGACACATTGTCTCATCTCAAACTTTTCTTTTGCTCCTCTTCCTCTCGGGGTTCAAGCTCAGTCGGGTGTCCTTCGTCTCATCCAAGGCCTGAGTGGCTCTTATCCTCGTGTTACAAAAATGATGGTGAAAGAAAGAGACGGAGAGATGATACTTTTTTTCAAACGGGAGCGAACTAAAGAAGGAAAAAAAGAGGCGAGGGAGCAAAGAGTCAGAGACGGAAAGACCCTCTTTCGCGATGTGTTCCCACAGCCCGGCTGGAAACGAGTGGGCATTGTCCATGCAGCTCACGCTCTCCCTCCCCCTCTCGGAACCCCCGAGTCTGTTTTTCTCAATCTCTCTCTCTCTCCCCGTCTCTCTCTCGTTCTCTCAGACCCCTTGCTCTTGCTCTTGCTCTTTCTCTCTCTCTCTCTCTCTCTCTCTCTCTCTTTCTCACTCTCAGAACCCAGGCTCTCTTTCTCAATGCCCCCCATCCCTCTCTCTCTCTGTCCCACCCTCCCTCTCTCACTCCCCCGCCGTCCCTCAGTCCGATCCCTGGCTCTCTCACTCTGTCTCTGAATGAACACACTTTCCCTCTACCTTTCAAAGGCTTGCCTCTCTCAGAGCCTCCTGTCAACACTACTCCAGAGGACCCTCTTGTTCTCAAGTTGTTTGCCTTCGCAGTGTTCGCCAATTACGCCTTCAGAGTCGCGGAGAGGCAGCCATAATTTCCCGCAGGGGAACGCGCGAGGAGTGACGGTCGCCGCTCGTCTCCCCGTTTCCCCGGGAACAGGCAGCGTCACGGTAACGTCCACGTCAGAACAGGAGCTCTCTGAAGGCGCTAGCCAAGGAAATCACGCCATATTGACCGAGGTGAGACCGGGACGGGGGAGGTGGAGAGGCAGAGTTAGAGCCTACCTTCAAAGAGAGAGTAAGGTGTGTGAGGGGGAGAGGTAGCGTTAGAGCGTACCTTCAAAGAGAGAGTAGGGTGTTTGAGGAGGAGAGGTAGAGTTAGAGTGTACCTTCAAAGAGAGAGTAAGGTGTGTGAGGAGGAGAGGTAGCGTTAGAGCGTTCTGGCGTTAGAGTGTACCTTCAAAGAGAGAGTAAGGTGTTTGAGGAGGAGAGGTAGCGTTAGAGCGTACCTTCAAAGAGAGAGTAAGGTGTGTGAGGAGGAGAGGTAGCGTTAGAGCGTACCTTCAAAGAGAGAGTAAGGTGTGTGAGGAGGAGAGGTAGCGTTAGAGCGTACCTTCAAAGAGAGAGTAAGGTGTGTGAGGAGGAGAGGTAGCGTTAGGCCGTACCTTCAAAGAGAGAGTAGGGTCTGTCTGGGATCCTGCAGCCGTGCGTCCCGTAGTCCAAACACCACTCTGCAAACTGGACGACAACCGTTAACAACCGTTACCAGTAGCAACACGGCCACGCTCGTCATTTACAACGCACCATTCCAAACAAGTCTAAATGAAGAAATGTATTTTTCTGCATTGTCAATTAGTGTATTAAACGCACACACACACACGCACACGCACACGCACGCGCACACGCGCACACGCGGCCACGGAGCGGCCTACCTTGCAGGCTCGGTAGAGGTACTTCTTCTCCTGGCTGAGCTGGTAGAGGGACAGGAAGGCGTAGGCGTTCCCCGCCGTGCCGTGACAGATCCCGTAGCCTTTCCTCAGGAGGCCCCGCTGCCAGATGACCTCGCCGCACTCCACCGCGTCCCGCTGGTACTTCTCCTCCTTAAACACCTGAGAGGGGGAGGAGGGAGGGGGGGAGGGTGTGTGTTTAGCCTTTTACCTCAGGAACCCTCCCCCATCCTCACATAGCACTACGCAGGTACCTCTCCTCCTTAAACACCTGAGAGGGGGAGGAGGGAGGAGGGAGTGTGTGTTTAGCCTTTTACCTCAGGAACCCTCCCCCATCCTCACATAGCACTACGCAGGTACCTCTCCTCCTTAAACACCTGAGAGGGGGAGGGGGGAGGGTGTACAGAGAGGGAGGGTGTGTGTTTAGCCTTTTACCTCGGCTCTCCTCAGCACAGTGCTCCTTAAACATCTAAGTAGGACAGAGGGGGGAGGTTGTGTGTGTGTGTGTGTGTGTGTGTGTGTGTGGAGATCTGCGCACACACTGCACGATGCAGGCCCTTCCAGTCGGGTGACGGTGTCAGAGTTTACATAGCTCCAACAAAGACGGAGTTGGACTGTTTGACTGTTCCGTTGTTAGCCAGAATGATGGAAGGGCCAAAATAGCAGCACATTAGCAGCAGCAAGGGGGGAGCTAATGGACCAAGGACAGGCTCAATTACCCTACACTACGGCCTTGTGGGTGTGTGGGCGTGTGTTTGTGTGTGTGTGACTAATGGAAGGTACCTTTGTCGTTCGTCAGCAGGGGGAAATGTTTAACCGGGCGGAGAAGAAAGTCACTTCCCCAAATTATACCACCATGGTCAATTCTTTTTAGTGCACTTGCAGGGGCCCCTCTCACAAAACGTAGCCATTTAACAGAGGGAGCATCAACGTGTGTGTGTGTGTGTGTGTGTGTGTGTGAGAGAGAGAGAAAGAGAAAGAGAGAGAGAGAGAGAGACTGTGATTAGGAGATAGCAAAAATAGAAGAGAAAGAAAGACAGAAAAAGGGAGAGAAAAATATCCCTCCGCGTGCTAAAGGCGGCTTGCACGCAACCACGCAGACGGAACCCAAACGCATTCACGCTGTTTCTCAAACACTTAGGAACGCTTTCCAACTGCAAACTAATGTGTCGAGAACAATGTGACGTACTGCAGCATCATCTCAGCCTATGAAAAACGACTGTGACGTGGGCCTGCAGTGCAAAGAGCGACCACTAGGTGCCACTGTGGCTCATGTAATGGTGGCGAGTGGTTCTGAGAGTCCAGCATTGCTGTACCACGCGTATTTAACGAACCTGGTGACAGCGCTGTCCTCAAAACGTTTCATGGCTCTGCTGTTTTTGATTAATTTTGTCTGCTCCTGCCATCTCTCTAACCCTTTGTCTCATTCCCTCCTTCCCTCCCTCCCTCCCTCCCTCCCTCCCTCCACACACACACACACACACACACACGCACACACGCACACACGCACACACCGCTCACCTTGTGTGCCATGATCAGCATGTGCACCACGCCGGGCGCTCCGTGGCACCAGTGCACCAGCCGGTCCGTCTCGTTGCTTAGGGACGAGGGGTAGTTGCCCGAGCGGAACTTCTTGTGGCGTACGTAGTCGATGCTGGGCCGGACGAACTCGGTCAGGACGTCCGGGTGAACCCTCGCCGCTGGCTGAACGGAGCGGGAGGGAGAGGGAGAGGCAGGGAAAGAGAGAGGGGGAGGGAGAGAGACGGGTCGGTGAGTGGAAAGTCGGGAAGATAACAAACAAGAGGAGAGTTGTGAATGTGAACGAAACAAAGACCAAAATAAAGAGTGAGATAGAGAGACAGAGAAAGAGAGAAAGGGTAGAGTGGGACAGAGAAAGAAAGAGAGACAGAGCAGGACCGAATGAGAATGGAGCAACCCCATGAGGTGCCCTTCCTCGAGGGCTCCACCCAACACACTGCACTACAGGGATTAAAGACTAGCACATCATGGTCAGAACAAACACACATAAAAAGAGGGTTTATTTGCTCCCAAAAAAATCTCTCACTCTCTCTCACACACACACACACACACACACACACACACACACACACACAGTGTGTTCGGCTACAACTCCGTATTACTCGGGCTAAGGCAGACAAACAACATTTTAGAAGTGTAACCCCGGCACAGTTCTGCCCTAGCAAACTGAACAGAGGGGGCTTGAGCTTCACTGTGGAGTCTATGGGGAGCTCAGCCCCAGTGCAGGCAGCAGGTTACAGAGCCACAGCAGGTGTTGGGAAGGGGAAGTGGGGAGAGATCAAACACGACCCGCAGCGGTAGACTCAACCAGTTTGTGGACGGATTAATTATTCAAGTCCAGTTGGGCCCGGTCCAGCCTAACACACACACACACACACACACACACACACACACACACACACACACACACACACACACACACACACACACACACACACACACACACACACACACACACACACACACACACACACACACACACACACAGACCAACTGTTTTTGTGTGAGGTTGGCCCATTGCGGAGAACCAACAGATAGAGAGCATAATCGATCGCTGGAAATGGAATTCGTAGGAGAGAAGGTGGATAGTTAGACTCTGAACCAATTTGGGGCCTAACAGGAAATCATGTCCAAGCGCACAGATGCACACTTAAACAACACACACACCCACTCAATCTCACACAGACACACACACACACACACACACACACACGCACACACGCACACACGCACACACACACACCTTTTGGCTGTTCAATGCATTTTTGATTTGAAGGTAGTACTTTCCTAATATCGCACACAAACCATAAACACACACTTACACACACACACACACACACACACACAGACCAACAGCTGTTGGTTGTTCTCTGCATGTCCGATTCGAAGGTAGTACTTTGAGATTGCAGGCGCGCGCACGCACACGCGCACGCACACACACACGCTCACACACACACACACACACACACACAGGTCTGTTGGCAGCTCTCCCTCTCTTCCTTACCGGCACACGGCCCTGGAGTGAATATCATGGAGGGTAATATTTAAAGGGCTGTTAACACCTCTGGCTTTTCCCCTCAGACTGTTTTACATCGAGGTTGTGTTCTGTACCTGAACTGATCTCGTCCAGATAGAGTTCCAGTTCAAACACTCTGCCACAAACTGCAAAGAATAACTGTCCAGCGCTGCACAGTGCAGTACAGCAGTTTGACTGAACAATAATAAAAATATGCTTAAACAAGCTAGTAGGGAATGTATAAAATACATCAGTACAACAGTATTAGAAATAATATGAATTTCTATATACACTGTCAATGAACACTTTCAGAAGCTAGCCAGCGACAGAGGAAAGTACCACACTGGTTGGTTCCAGCCACTTAATGTACAGTTTTATCCTCGTTGGATTACACAGAGGACAAGAGGCAGAGGTGACCTACACTCAATCGGTCAAATGTCCCCATCGCATCGTTACCATGGTGTCCGCTTAACCGAGACCAAGACCCGTGGCTTAGCTGCTCTCCTCTCTCTCTCCTCTCTCTCTCCTCTCTCCTCTCTCTCTCTCTCTCTCTTTCCACTGGGGATAAAGGATGCGCTAGTCTCTCGCCCTCGCTATCAAATCCCCACTATGTAGATGTGGATTAGGTGCAGCTGGTTGTGGAAAACATGTGGTGAGACAGCCTCTGATGCAGTGTGTGTGTGCGTGCGTGTGTGTGTGTGGATGTGTGTGCGTGCACATGCAGGGGTGTGTAAACGCGCGTGTGTGTGAGCGTTCGTGGGGATGGGAGCGAGCGTGTCGCCTTTCTCTGATCTTTTCAAAGCACGTCCTCGCTCTCATTAGAGGTCTCCAGCATGTGGCAGAGAGAAGATATGTTTGATGTTTTGAAGACAAACTATAGACATCCTCTTCTATCTTACACTTTGTCTTTGTTTAAAGACTCACGGTGAACAAAATATATGGTTTGAAGTTCTGTTCTAAAATGACATATCTATCCCCCCCCCCCCCAAAAAAAAAAAGATTCAGTGTCACATAAATCAGAAAAATCTATATGGTTGCTTTTAAAATGCTTTTGCATTCTCTATGGAATGTCAGGTCCTCTGATCACATGCCTTTGATGATCTCTTCCCCCTTTGGTGTGCAGGAAGGAAAACATGCTTTCATCCTTTTTAAATATCATACGTTCCCCCATTAGAATGAATCCTATTTAGTAGAGGACGTGGAGGAGACTTTTCAGTGTCGTTCCCCCCGTTCCCATCTCGTTCTCTTATCCCACCTTTCTTTCCCTCCATCCCTTTCCATCTCTTCGCCCCCCCCCCCCCCCTCCACCTCTATTTTCCCTTTCAGTATCTAACTCCCCTCCTTTCACTGCAGTATGAGACAGTAGATGCCCCCCCCCTATGTTTACCTGCAATAGGACACAGTAGATGCCCCCTCTATGTGTACCTGCAGTAGTAGACAGTATATTCCTCTCTCTATGTGTACCTGCAGCAGTAGACAGTAGATTCCTCTCTCTATGTGTACCTGCAGTAGTAGACAGTATATTCCTCTCTCTATGTGTACCTGCAGTAGTAGACAGTAGATTCCTCTCTCTATGTGTACCTGCAGTAGTAGACAGTAGATTCCTCTCTCTATGTTTACCTGCAGTAGTAGACAGTAGATTCCTCTCTCTATGTGTACCTGCAGTAGTAGACAGTATATTCCTCTCTCTATGTGTACCTGCAGCAGTAGACAGTATATTCCTCTCTCTATGTGTACCTGCAGCAGTAGACAGTAGATTCCTCTCTCTATGTGTACCCTCTCTCTATGTGTACCTGCAGTAGTAGACAGTAGATTCCTCTCTCTATGTGTACCTGCAGTAGTAGACAGTAGATTCCTCTCTCTATGTGTACCTGCAGTAGTAGACAGTAGATTCTCTCTCTCTATGTTTACCTGCAGTAGTAGACAGTATTCCTCTCTCTATGTGTACCTGCAGTAGTAGACAGTATATTCCTCTCTCTATGTGTACCTGCAGCAGTAGACAGTAGATTCCTCTCTCTATGTGTACCTGCAGCAGTAGACAGTATATTCCTCTCTCTATGTGTACCTGCAGTAGTAGACAGTAGATTCCTCTCTCTATGTTTACCTGCAGCAGGAGACAGTAGATTCCTCTCTCTATGTGTACCTGCAGCAGGAGACAGTAGATGTGTGTCCTCTATGTGTACCTGCAGCAGGAGACAGTAGATTCCGGCCAGGCCGTGGGCGGCCCCTACGTACTGCTTGCCGTGCCACTCGTAGAGCAGCGGGCAGCGCTCCGCCTTCTTCTGCTCGCTGGACAGGTTCTTCCCCGACTCCACAATGGCCGTCACCACCTGGGGAGAGCGGGACAGGGGCACTGGGGCGATCAGCGGGGGCACAGGAATGTGCGTGTGAGTGTGTCAGAGGATACCATCTCAAAGGGTTGGGTCTTGAAAGTTTTTATAATTAATCATCTTTGTTTCATTCCCTCAGTAACTTAAACAGATGTCTGAGAGAAACAACCCTGGGGTAAACAAGAATCTGACACACTTTACACTGTGTGTGTGTGTGTGTGTGTGTGTGTGTGTGTGTGTGTGTGTGTGTGCCTACAGTACATATGTATGTAAAGAGTATAACGGACGCTGCTTGCGTCCTGGTGTTTAACACAGAGAGTCTAGAGAGCCACACCTCCTCCACGGTTCACGCCAGACATTCCTCTCCCTCTCCGACGAGGACAATCCCTCTCCATCT
The DNA here is from genome assembly GCA_026901105.3 of Galaxias olidus. NCBI lineage: Eukaryota > Metazoa > Chordata > Actinopteri > Galaxiiformes > Galaxiidae > Galaxias > Galaxias olidus. The sequence goes on from JAPMUY010003619.1 coordinate 230,814, forward strand.
CTCCATCCATGCACTTCTCTTTCCCTTCCCCCACTTCCCCTACTCCCTCGTGAAACCACCGGATCATAGCATTTAGGAGAATGATTAGAGTTACGATATCATTCTCAGCAGGATTATGAATCTGTGGAGCCACTCAGATAGTGACTGACTGAGAATCCAACCAGCATTCATCCCTCCGACCCACCCACCATCCCTCCCTCCCTCCCTCCCACCCACCATCCCTCCCTCTGTCCGTCAAACCATTCACCTATGACTTTCAATAAAGACAGAAAATACTTAAGAAAAACGCATGGTCTCAACGCAACAGCATTAACGCAAGCTAATAACATGGGGCTTAACTGCTGCAAAACTATGCTGGTCCAGATCGTTCACGTTAGCCCCAGTTCCACCTCGGTCTGGCTCAGTTGGGTTCAGGTCAGTTTGGCGCTGCAGTGTGGCAGACTCACAGGGCAGCCCGCTCGCTGTCGGCGGCTCTGACACTTACATACTGAAAGGAAAACGAGTCGTACGGATTTCTCCTAAGTGACCAGTAACGTTACAGGACCAGGCTGCTGACACAGACCTCCAACTGGGTGTGTGTGTGTGTGTGAGAGAGAGAGAGAGAGAGAGAGAGAGAGAGAGAGAGAGAGAGAGACAGAGAGACAGAGAGCGAGAGAGAGAGACGGAGAGAGAGACAGCTAGAGAGATGGAGAGAGAGAGAGAGAGAGAGAGAGAGAGAGAGAGAGAGAGAGACGTAGAGAGAGAGAGAGAGAGAGAGAGAGAGAGAGAGAGAGAGAGAGAGAGAGAGACAGAGAGAGATGGAGAGAGAGAGAGAGAGACAGACAGACAGAGAGAGAGAGAGAGAGAGAGAGAGACAGAGAGAGAGAGAGAGAGAGAGAGCGAGCGAGCTCTCTCCTTGGCCCTGTTCCCAGCAGGCTGACGGTGGCCATCTTTTATTGAGCTGTTGGTGTGTGTCTGCTGCCCGGGCCTGGCACACGGCATCCACGCCGAACTCTCCCACCGGGCCCGAGGGGAAGGGAAGGATAGAGGGGCCGAGAGAAAGAGGGAGAAGAGAGAGGAAAAGAAAGAGGAGGACAGGAAGGGGTCTGAGTCTGCAGGATTTCCTGGTCGCAGCTCAGAGCACCACGTCTCCAGGGATACGGGAGAGAGAGGGAGAGAGAGGGAAAGAGAGGGAGGGAGCGTAAAGAGGGCTAAAGCAGAAGTCACTGCGGCGGCCCCTCCCCCGTGACAGGGGGAAATGCATGGCCAGCCCGCACTCGTTTGTTTTCTCCTTCCCTCGCACCGCTTCGCTCCACCTTTTCCCAACTTCAGTGCTGCGTCTACACTCCACCACGGGCTGGCTCCGCACCACACGCACACGCACACGCACACGCACGATAAAAGGATGGCACGCCCTTGCACAGCCTTTTCCTCTGAACACACAGAGAAAGAGACTTTGATGAGTGTGCTGGACCTGTATTAAATTAGCTTCAACCAACCTTCCTGTCCATACGGCCAAGCACACACACACACCACACACACCACACACACACACACACCCCAATAAGCCATCTATTGCTTGTCCCAGCGGGAAGGCGATGTAATTTAGAGGAAATTAATTTGTGGATAGAGCTAATTAATCATCATCACCTAAACACTGCAAACAAACAACTAGCCAGAGGCTGTCATAGAGAGAGAGAGAGCGAGAGAGCGATAGAGAGAGAGAGAGAGCGAGAGAGAGAGAGCGAGAGAGCGATAGAGAGAGAGAGAGAAAGAGAGAGAGAGAGAGAGAGGAGAGGGTGAGCATTGAGAATGCAGATTGGTCTGAAGAACACTGAGGGTCTGTTCGGGTGCATGCACACAACGTTCCTCATGAAAGTACGGACGATTCATTCCCTGAAGCTCAGAGAATCAAATCAACAAACCAATAGCTGGAAGTATGTGTAAAGATGATGAAAACTCCAGCTCTCCATAGATTGTTTATTATTAATAATATGTACTTTGCATCCGAGTACGTCTCCATGGCCTGAAGGGTGGCGCCTTGTCTCCGTAAATTGGAACTGTCACTCACCGGATTAGGAATAAGAAAACCTGCTTACGTGGGAACCCAACGCTCCCCCCCCCCCCCCCCCCACCTGCACATCGGCCCTTTATCGCTCCGCCTGCTGCAGCCGTCCACGGCCGCCTGTCACTCGCCTGTCACTCAAACTGAATGCCAGCTCAGATGGCACTGGCTAAACAAAAACAACCGGCAAACAAAATCAACAAGCAAACGCCGGGGGAGTCGGATGCTGCCAAGTAACAGCGCCGTCAGCACCATGTTTTCACACCAATAACGAAACGGGGAGAAGAAGGAAAGAGAAAGAAAAAAAGAAAAAAAGAAAGAAAGAAAGAAAGAAAGAAAGAAAGAAAGAAAGACAGCAGTCTGCCTTTTTCTCCAACAAGGAGGGGTGGGGGTTACGATAAAACCCCTGCTTTGGGTCCCCCTTCAGGGCAGCCACATGCAGGCGTCTCCCCCCTGCTCCACAGTCCCTATACAGACACACCTGCTCCACAGCCCCTACAGACAGACCTGCTCCACAGTCCCTATACAGACAGACCTGCTCCACAGTCCCTATACAGACACACCTGCTCCACAGCCCCCCTTCAGGGCAGCCACATGCAGGCGTCTCCCCCCTGCTCCACAGTCCCTATACAGACACACCTGCTCCACAGCCCCTACAGACAGACCTGCTCCACAGTCCCTATACAGACAGACCTGCTCCACAGTCCCTATACAGACACACCTGCTCCACAGCCCCTACAGACAGACCTGCTCCACAGTCCCTATACAGACACACCTGCTCCACAGTCCCTATACAGACAGACCTGCTCCACAGCCCCTACAGACAGACCTGCTCCACAGCCCCTACAGACAGACCTGCTCCACAGCCCCCATACAGACAGACCTGCTCCACAGCCCCTATACAGACAGACCTGCTCCACAGCCCCTACAGACAGACCTGCTCCACAGCCCCTACAGACAGACCTGCTCCACAGTCCCTATACAGACAGACCTGCTCCACAGCCCCTACAGACAGACCTGCTCCACAGCCCCTACAGACAGACCTGCTCCACAGTCCCTATACAGACAGATCTGCTCCACAGCCCCTACAGACAGACCTATCAACACCCCCAATACAGACAGACCTGCTCCACAGCCCCTACAGACAGACCTGCTCCACAGCCCCTACAGACAGACCTGCTCCACAGTCCCTATACAGACAGATCTGCTCCACAGCCCCTACAGACAGACCTGCTCCACAGCCCATACAGACAGACCTGCTCCACAGCCCTTATACAGACAGATCTGCTCCACAGTCCCTATACAGACAGACCTGCTCCACAGTCCCCATACAGACAGACCTGCTCCACAGTCCCCATACAGACAGACCTGCTCCACAGTCCCTATACAGACAGACCTGCTCCACAGTCCCTATACAGACAGACCTGCTCCACAGCCCTTATACAGACAGACCTGCTCCACAGTCCCTATACAGACAGACCTGCTCCACAGTCCCCATACAGACAGACCTGCTCCACAGTCCCTATACAGACAGACCTGCTCCACAGCCCCTACAGACAGACCTGCTCCACAGCCCTTATACAGACAGACCTGCTCCACAGTCCCTATACAGACAGACCTGCTCCACAGCCCCTACAGACAGACCTGCTCCACAGCCCCTATACAGACAGACCTGCTCCACAGCCCCTATACAGACAGACCTGCTCCACAGCCCCTATACAGACACCTGCTCCACACCTACAGACAGATCTGCTCCACAGCCCCTACAGACAGACCTGCTCCACAGTCCCTATACAGACAGACCTGCTCCACAGTCCCTATACAGACAGACCTGCTCCACAGTCCCTATACAGACCTAATAAAGCCCCTCTGACAGAGTGCTAGTCTCACACACACCCGTCGTAAACTCACACACACCGCCGGGCGGTCTGCGGTCAAAGTCGAGTGGAGCCTTTTCAGAACCACGTCCTCGCCTACTTCATGCCCGTGCTCGTCCCGACAGCTGGACACGCCTGATGTTCTCGAAGACAATGCTGGCTGTTTGTCAGCACAGGGATGGCGCCCGCGCTAGCTTCTTCTGGGTGGGTTGTCTCTACCCTGGCACCTCACCAACAGAGCCAGCTGGTACTGCTGCAGTCTCTGC
>JAPMUY010003619.1:240000-255000 GCA_026901105.3 Galaxias olidus
TGAGACCAGTTTCATTCGCTTTGACATGTTATCTCCCATTTCAACGGAAACTCGTAAGGGACAATTGTTACTGGCGCCCTGTTACGGTTGGTGTAGACAAGAAAGCGCGATTCCAAAAATGTTTCCAAATTAACTCTTCATCCAGACGGTTTTAGACTCTAAAATGAATAAGAAAGTGTGTTAAAGTCAGTTAGTACTAGCACATTTGATAACACAAATTCTTTCTGTCAAATGTAAGGTATCCATAGGCCTGGACACCTGTGGTGGTTGCAGGGGAATCATCACTCAATGTCACCTTGGTAAGCACTTAATTCCAATCAAACTATACTAGCCTACATATTAAAAAACCATATCTTATCTCCTTGCAAATTCTTTAAAGTGAACCATTTTCATTTTCATTAAATCTTAATTTGATTAGGCTATAGAGCAGCACGCAAAACACAATACGATTTAATGGCCTATATCTCACCTCATCTAATGTTTGTTATAATTATACACCTCAAAGCCTGAAGATTTTACTCAGAAATTGTTAAACTCAGTGCCGGACTTCTTTTGCCCGGATATTCTGATCCTACATTAGCGAATTTGAAAGCAAAAAAATAATAAAAAATATGAAGCACACTTGGTTTAATATCCAACTCACCTTCGTTTTAGGTTTCTGGGTAAAATCGGTGCGTTAAGTCTCCGAATCATCACAAACGTTTGATAGTGCGGATTAAGGATGACTACTAGCCTTCAAACACCGGTCCAGTATTTGATCAGAATCACTGGTCCATTTGCTGTTAAAAGCTTTGACGACCGACTCAATGACAATTTCCTGTTACCTACCGTAGTTTATTATAAAATTATAAATTAGCAAATGTTGAACCAATATTAATTGAAAAGGTCAGAGCACACACTCTTCCTCGTTCTCAGCCGTATCAATTACATCCTCCTCTTCTTTCATAAGCTCTCCCGGTCTCCCTTTCTCTCTCACACACACACGAGAGTCGGTTGGTTGTAGTTCAGAGATCCTCCTCTACTGGGTGACAATAAGCATGCTCTGTGCAGACTGCTGCGGGAAAAGAGTGGAGTCTCATACGGCAGCTGGCTCTCGAGCCGATCTTTGACCAAATCAGAGTCGCATGCAGCCTAGGAGAGCGAGAACAGATGGTTCCGCGGTAGCAGCCAACGGTTTGTCGCACGCCCAAGGATTATACAGCAAACCAATCCATTGCCTCTGCCTCCCCTTCTCTCCATCGCATCCTTCTCTTTTCCTCTCCTCCTCCTCCTTGTCCTTCTTGTCATCTTGCTTTCTCACAATGGAATACGTGTTTGTTATTAGTAGCCTAGACTTTATTGATGAGGCAAAATGGATGGTCTTATATTTTGGCAGCAGCCTGTTTATATTACTTTGATTCAGTTTTTGGTTTATTAGACACAGCTCCGTAGTCGTATTATTACTATAATAATATAACCTAGTATAAGCCTGTATAACATTCACCACAGTCATCCATTTCACTCATCCAAATAATAGCTCAGCACTAAACTAGTTAAAAATGTACAATGGCATTTGGTCCAGCCATTTTTTTATCTTGACTTGCCCTTATCTTCCGACCTTTAATGAGAAAATGAATGTAGCAGTTGGAAGCTTCCAGAGCCCACAAATTCTAATCTTCAGTAATTGTACACTTTACTTTTATGTCTGCCAAAGAAATTGATCTCAATGTAACAAATACATATATTTTATGAGTTAGCAAATTGCAGGTGTTACAACCACATGATATTGCAACCTGGACACTGGAATGCGGTCGTGTGGGGACTGGGGGAAGTGGTCGGCATGCCAACAACAATGACGACCTGGCCGATCTCCTTCAGGGCTCTCCCCCTCGGAAATGGCCTGGCCAGCCGCATCAACTTCTTGCCTCGCCAGACAGAAGAGGGCCTGTCTGCAGGGTGGTGGAATTGAGTGCAAGGATCGGTTCCCTCCCCTGTCCAGGAACAAGCCCAGAGTGCCCGCTCCGCTGAGGTGATCGAATAGTAGGGCTAGGGCTCGGAACCAGCGAATTGCCCTGGCCACGACCCTGTAGTTGCCCGCCTCCCATGCAGGCAAGCGTAGGGCCATCTGGGTCTCCCCCGCCAGCAGCCAATCGGCCTCCAGCCACACGCACACACGGTCCTTTCAAGATGGCGAGGAAGGCTTCTGGGTCGTCTGCCTCCAACATCTTATACAACTGGGAGGTGCCGGGTAGCGCCCCGCCCTGATCCTCCAGGTTTTTGCGTTATATGAAAGAGGATAAAGATGTGCAGCAAGAGGTCAGCTCTGACCTGCTATTGCTGGAGGAGCAGTGAGATCATCAGCGCCCTTAAAAGGCCAACAGAATAACAATAGAGGGGGTGTAAGCAGAACGGAGAGGGAGAGAAAGTATGTGTGTGAGAGAGCGAGAGAGAGAGAGAGAGAGCAAGAGAGAGAGAGAGAGAGGGAGAGAGAGAGAGAGAGAGAGCGCAGTGAAAGAAAATGGAAAAACCGAAAAGAAAAAAAGAAAAGGGATGAAAGAGAAAGGGAATAAAATCCAAATCGCCAATGTGAGCACGGACCCACACAATGAGACAAAAACAAAAGAAAGAGAGCGAGAGAAAGAGAGAGAGAGAAAAAAAGAAAGGGGAACAAAGACCAGACTATTTATTTTTAGAGATCAGACAGATGGCTGGCTGAACACTGAACTTTATGATTTCGAAATATTTGAAATATCTTGGCAGCGTTTACAATTTGCCGTTCGTGCAGCGAAGCTTGAATCCCCAACTCTACACTCGTCGACAGGGAAAGGTCGGAGAGGCAGAAACAGAACAAGACAGTGAGAGATGAGGAAGAGAAGAAAAATAGCCTATCCCATTTTGGTTCTTATCGGTCAATCTTGACAGCCTCTTTGTGCCATTAGAGCCAATATGAGTTTTACGTCAGATAACTTTCAAGAAAATGCTTTTGCACTCTTCCTCTCCTCCTCTCAGCAACTACTGTATCAGCAATTGCTTCTCTCTCAAATTCATATTAGCTTTATTGCCATGGTAAAATAAACATTGACATTGCCAAAGCATAACAAAACATAACAATATGAGAAAGTATAAGTCTCTCTCTCTCTATTTCTCTATTTCTCTCTCTCTCTCTCTCTCTCTCTCTCTCTCTCTCTCTCTCTCTCTCTGTGTGTGTGTGTCTCTCCGTATTTCTCTGATCTCTCGTTCTCCCTCTCCACCTCCCTCTTCTCTTTCACTCCCTATCTCCCCCTCATCTGGCTGCCCTAAAGTGAGCCACAGTACTCACACGTGCAGAGCCAGCTTGTGTTAGAGGACAGATTCTTTTTGGATATTGTAGTTTTACAGCTTGCGACACATACGTGGTTCGATTGGACTGCTTAGAGCATGCCCTCTGCTCTGCGATTAGGAAACGGAGGGAATCAGGCCTTGTCGGACATGTTTCCAGTGTGCATGGCTCCTACACCCAACAGGCCTGTCTCTCTCTATCTCAATCTATCTTTGTCAGACACACACGCACTCTCTCTCTCTCTCTCTCTCTCTCTCTCTCTCTCTCTCTCTCTCTCTCTCTCTCTCTCTCTCTCTCTCTCTCTCTCTCTCTCTCTCTCTCTCTCTCTCTCTTTCTCTCCCTCTCTCTCTCACTCTCTCTCTCGCTCTCTCTCCTTATATTTCATATATCCATATATTCCTGTGTAATGTAATTGTGACTTTGCCCCTCTGGGCCTCTGATGTCACCCTGAAGTAGTTTGGTTGATTTAAACCTCACCGCTGGCCTTCAAAGCGGCACAGATCCCGTGGAGACCCCTCCTCCACAGGCTAGCGAAACCGCACTCATCTCTCTGCTGTCCTCTCCTCCTCATTTCCAGCCCAAACCTCCGAGGGGCCCTTGCCTCCGTGACAAGCCACATCTACAACAGTGCAAAGTGCCAGGATGTCCCCGCCAGGGTTTTATCGTTGCTGTGGGAAAAGTGTGTTGTTTATTGGCTGTGTCCTACAGGAAGCTTTGTCTAGCCAGGCCACAGCAGACACAAATACGTCAGCGTCTTTTTAATGGCCTCCTATAAACAACGGTTTCGACTGCAGGACTGCGATTGACGTTATTGAATGAGGTGATATTAAAGCACTTCTCAGGGCCCTATAAGCCGTTGTAAATAGAGACACAGAGACACACACACACGGATGCACACAAACCGACTTGTCCTCAACCGCCCATGATCGCCCACGACACCCACGCGCCATACGACCATGGATTCATATTTAGCAGAAAAGCTGTTAAAAACAAGCACACCACCAACCAACTGGGACAAATGCTAGATCTCCACTGCTCTTTCAGGGGGAGATATATAAATCAATGGAAGGAAACGTTTGTCTTCATGGTCGAAATAACAAATATTTACCTCTGGTTTAGACATTTGAACTTGTTTCATTTACTAACATTTGAACTGTAAAGAACATGAAATTCCATTCCACAATGACAATCCAGAGGAAACTGAGACGTGATAACCAGCGTTGGAGCTTCCTGCAGAGCGGAGGTACTGTTTCCTGTCAACGGCGATCTGCCACTCGTACGTCGACTGACGTCTCAGCATCGCGCGGAGGTACTGTTTCCTCGTCAACGCTCCACGTCGGCCTCCAAAGGTCACGACCTGATCAAGCGGACTCTCATTAGGAACAGCCGGAACACATGGGGCCATCTCCGTCACCAACACATCTGCCTGCTGTCTGCAGAGAGGAAGTAGATACGAGAAAGGGGGGTGAGGGGGGTGAGAAGGGGGGGCGGGGGTGGGGGGGGGGGGGCAGAATGAGATAGAGGAAAGAGGAGAACAAAACAATTACGAAGAAAAAGGGTGATGTAAAAGACAGGAGAGAGAGAGAGACAGAGACAGAGAGAGAGAGAGAGAGAGAGAGAGAGAGAGTCTCTAAAAGACAATGGTGTTATGAGGCCCCTTCTATTTGAACCCTGCCAGATGAGGAGACGAGGAAGATGATCATCACGGTGAGCGCTCCTATCACCACGGCGAACATCGTGAGGAGATCGTCCACCGGGGACTGCACTGCACTGACACTGGCAGGGTCGAGAGTGGATCAGCCCATATTTGGACGCTCAACAATGCCGTCACACAAAAGCGTTATTCAGAATCAGAGGGGGCAAAAAGTAGGTCGCCGTGACAGCCAGGCTAAGCCCTTTGACAAAGCCGTTCTCCGAGCGATTGGTTTCGCAAAGACCATAACTCCCATTGCTGGAAAGCCTTTCTGTAGAATAGTGGAAGGCGATGCAGGTGTTTACTGGGATGCAGGGCAGGTCTCAATCAGGGTGAAGGATTAAATCGGTAAAAGAGCGGGATGAGAGGGACGGATGATTTGAGACAGGGCCAATGTGGGAACTTCATGATTATGGAACCTTTAAAGATGTTGTTGTTTTTTTTCTTTGTATTTCAAGGTTTTAGCTTCATCCCCTTTCGTAACTAAACTGATCTGATCTAATTCGAGAATTCTTGTTCAATAAAAATATTATACAACTGTGCTCCCGGCCCGCAAACCCCCCAAGTTCTCCGATCACCACAGCATTTTCAATATGAAGTTACACGGCACAAATGAACTACCTCACGCTGATCTTGATTTTGATCTTTCACTTAGCCGTAAACAACCAACAGCAAACAGAGAGCTAATAGCGTTCCTGTTCCTCCCCACTGTGAATCCCAACGAGCCCCACTAAGGATCACTAATCTTCTGATATCAAAGGCAGGAGCCGTGAGACTGGGGAGGGAGGGAGGGAGCGTGTGTAAGTGTGTCTGTGTGTGTGTCAGTGTCTGTCTCTGGATGTGTGTGCGCGTGTGTGTGTGTGTGTGTACGCGCATGTGTGTGTGTGTGTGTGTGTGTGTGTGTGTGTTCTACATTTTAGGGGCAGATACCCAAACATCCACACGTTGCTGGGAGGTAACATCGATTGGCCTTAATGAGGCGCTCTGTGTCTGACAAGCGGTTGAAGTGAATCAGCGTTTAATCCACGATCAGAACGGGAGACAAATGATCCGTCACAGACCTTTCTGTCTCGCCACCTTACCTGCCACGTTAAGGTCAGCCAATACCAACTATTGCACCTGAAGAGATACAAAGTGGCATGGGGCAATGAGGAAATGAGAGAGGGAAGGAGGTCGGAACGTCAGAGAAAGCCGCAAGGCGGGAAATGAGAGGACGGAGGGGGTTGCATGAGGACACAGAGGAGAGAGGAAAGACTTTATTTTTTTTAATGGAAAGTAACCTGGACTGAACCATGAAGTTCTTAGTTAGAGACAGAGATGAATCAACGTTACATGGGTTTGAAGGCCCCTCGCGCATCCTCTTTTTTTGCCTATGTTTGTTCCAAGAAAACAACATCGTTTTTACATGGACACAGCGGGGGTTTGCACATCCAACTTCTTTATTCATGGGGCAATCAGCCATACCACAGGTTGACTTAGCTTTAATTATTCATCAGCCACCGGGAGCTACTGTACAGTGCCTGAATTTATTTAAGGCTACACTCAGAGCGACACAAAACCACACATCGAAGAGCCAATCGTACCACATGCAGAACGGTGGCAGAGCATATTATTTCCAATTTTGTTTATTCCCCCTAAAAATTTTCATCACGTCACGTGTGTGTAATAGAATATAGATTCTCTTAAGATTGCTTGTTGACTAGTTTGAAAACGGTGTAATTTGTCGTCATTGCTGCAGGTGGGGAGTGTCTCGTCTGCCCCTGTTAGCGATGATAGTGCAGAATGGGATCAATTTACTAGACAACAGTGCCCTCTGCTGGATTGTTGCCCTGCGAAAGCAGGTTACATTGCTACCACTGCCTAAAATATGTAGTGATGACCGTTATGTTACACAGCATTGAACAATATAGTACACGTGTGTTTTATGTTTTTTGATGATTGTGATTATGTGTATTATCTGTGTCGATGTTTCATCCAAATCACAGAGATGTGTTCAAGAATTTCAAAGACAATCTATCTAGTTTATATAGGCATCTACAGAAATTCCTGAGGGTCTGGAATCTGGAAGGGTCTGTGAAAATGTTATGATTGAACCATGAGGTGGGTTATTATGAGCAAACAGCAACGGAGAGGACAGGATGAAAAGAAATATTAAAGATGAAAGCCATACAACACAACAGCATTGTATTTCACATTTCTGAGTAAATCTTCAGAATGTTTATTGAATAAATCAATAACACACAAGTCACTTTTATTGCGGTCGGGCCTTTTTTCAGATAGCTCAACAGCAGATGCAACAGGGCGGCAGCACTCCGATATTACTCCCATCTCCGGGAAGAACAAAACAGACACTCCTGGACTTCTGACAGTTTTCATTTGAACGTGTACAGGTTTCTACACATTGAAATGGCTGAGATAACATTGCTTCACTTCGTGCAATAACGCGGGAAGACGTGTCTTTCCGTCTTCACACCCAGGGACTCTGAGCAACTGCAGTAGAGGACGCTGTGTTCTCTCTCCCCTCGCCTCCCGGCGATTGACAGCTCATTTCTTTTCTCCTGCCACGAGAGTCTTTTATAACGTCAAGGAAAAAGAAAAACAGGCAGACACAGACAGGTGCTTCATCACCGTCTGAAGGCGGCGGACTTCTCTCAAGCTATTCTTAGTCTCTCAAGTGGAGCAAAAAGACAGAGCCATGCAGCTCAAAAATGCTTCTGAGAGAGTCCACGGAGGGGGGCTGTTGCCGCTGGAAACACAGCCACCCCAGGTGAACGTATCACTGGGGCTGCGGAGTCGAAACCGTTGTCGCAGGCTCTTAGGAAGAGGATGATTACAGTCCGCCAGTGTGCGCTGTCGCCCCTGTGGTGATCAATGATTCATTGTTCGTTCTGCCGAGGCTGACACACACACACAGATAGAGAGGGGGAGAGAGAGAGAGAGAGCGAGAGAGAGAGCTGGGGGAAGAATTAGGCAACGCTTTGTAATGCCTGGGGAGGAATCAAGCAATTACGGAGTGACAACTTGTTTATGTGTATGTGTTGCAGGCGATGTTGACAACACGCCTCTAGGAGTGTTGTGTGGCTCATGCAGGAGATATGAGAGATGGGGAGAGGAAGATCATCTGTGGGTATCTGTAAATGTGACTTCTCAATGTAACACCATCTAGTCAATTTCTCGCACCATCCTCAAAACAAAAAGTTTGCTTTCTTCCTTCCATCGGAGAACCCCATTTCCATTCCAGGAGTTGTTTTTTCCATGCGCTCAGCATATACATATCAGCAGACCCTGGCTGTGTGTGTGTGTGTGTGTGTGTGTGTGTGTGTGTGTGTGTGTGTGTGTGTGTGTGTGTGTGTGTGTGTGTGTGTGTGTGTGTGTGTGTGTGTGTGTGTGTGTGGCTCTCCGAGTCTCTCCTCCCTGCCTCAGAATGTGCTGCTGTGGCTGCGACTCCACAGCTCAGTGGCTGCTCTGCTGAGCTGGCTGACCGTGGCACGCGGCCGGTCAGGGGAAGAAGGAGCGGTAGTCTATGATTCACACCATCGATTTCCTCATTTTGCTTTTGACCTTCCGCGCACTCCCCGGCTCCTGGAGAAAGCGCTGTGGTTTCCGAAAACTGACTGCCAGGGGCCGGCAGAGTTGCTCAGGCAAAAACAAAAGAGAGACCTGTTTATTTATATTTCATCTCAAAGTGGAATCCGATGGATCAGTGTAGTACAACCCGGAGATATGTGCTGTAAATGTTAAAGCTAATTTCAACACTGTTTGAAATCTTGCTGAGACATTGGATAAGTCGGGGGGAAATTATTTCTAAAAGAACTGGGCAGACATGGTGGCAGTTTTTTGCCAATACAGGCCTCCAACATAGACTGTGCAAAATGAGATCAACATCCTGTTCCACAACACCTTTAATCTGTCAGAACGTGTCATCTCCGCACATTATACCTTACACATAACCAGTAGGCCGTATGCCACCTGTTTGTCCCTGCTAAGCAATCACATTTCTTTATAAGACAATTTGAATTATTTACCGTTGAACTGTGCAACGTAACGGACAGCACGGTGGCTCGATGGTTAGCACTGTTGCCTCACAGCAAGAAGGTCCTGGGTTCAATCCCAACCTGACCCAAGGGCCTTTCTGTGTGGAGTTTGCGTGTTCTCCCCGTGTTCGCATGGGTTTCCACCGTGTACTCTGGTTTCCTCCCACAGTCCAAAAACATGCAGGTTAATTGGTGACTCTAAATTGCCCGTAGGTGTGAGTTGTTGTCTGTCCCTATGTGTCAGCCCAGTGAGAGACTGGCGACCTGTCCAGGCTGTACCCTGCCTCTTGCCCTGTGTCGGCTGGGATAGGCTCCAGTGACCCTGCAAAGGATAAGCGCTATAGCTAATGGATGGATATGCAGCTTAACCTTGAGAGAGAATCAGGGCTTCTCTCTAAAAGTGCAGGACACTCAAGAAAGGCATTCTGTGAATGTCTCCACCCTGAACAATGTTTTTGTGATCTCAAGTGCACTCATCATGATCAACCTTGAGTATACTATCTATGTAGACCTAATAGTCTATGAAAGATTAAACCAAAATGTTGCACTTAGACTATTCAGAAGAAAAGGAAGGGATATGATAAAACACTCAGGAAAAGAGGTGTTGGAGAATGTGTGAGAATGTTTTGAGAGAGAAAGAGAGAGCAGTAAAAGAAAGGACAGAAAATAAACTAAAAAGAAAAAATTAAAGGTATGAAAGAGAAAAGAAGGGAACAAAATCCAAAACGCCACTTTGAGCACGGACCCACACAAGACTATAACCCCAAACAGAGTAACGTATCGAAGTCCCTTCTCCCTCTAGCTTCAGCGCCTTGAGCTGCTGCAGCCGGGTCAATGTGAGGCAGATGGTATCTATTTATCGATGAGCGTGTAGGCCCAGACGCAGTACTGCAGCCTCCCTGTCCCGCCCGGAAAATCCTCCGTTACGATCCGTCCCACTCTCACTCGAGATACTGGCCCAAGTCAATACCGAGGGGGATCAGTGCAGGGAGATCAATGGAGGATCGTATCCACGCTTTAATGTAGGGGAGCCTATACATCGGCATTAAGTATTTAAGGCATCTATACTTAGCCAAGGTAGATATCAGACTCAGTTTTTCCATGGTGACTTACTATTGGTTGAGTGAATGTGAGACAATGTGCGATAATTGTCATTGGTGGAGAAAAGACAAACGACACCATCACCTGGTGACACAGGATGGAAGCCTAAAAGGAAAGTTAAGTTGAAAACCAGCTTTTCACAGAGTTGTACCCAGAGCATTTTATATACGCCAATCATTTCCTGGGTTTATGAACCGGCTCGGTATAAAATATGTTTAGAAAGCGGTGAGTTTTATCATCACCAAGGGGAGATAATGCTTATTATTCGAAAGCGAGTTTTTGTTAATAGTAAAAGGAGACTGCACTTAGCGTATACATTTTTATGAAAAATTAACGGGAGGAAATGGAGTGTATTGTGTATAATATTGAGGTGATGTATAAAAACATACTTATGCATTTACATTGTTAACATTTTCTGTAAGGCAACGAACACTGCATAATCTTTACACACGTCTCGAGTAAATAAAGGCAGAACTTTAAAAGGGGTGTTTAACATCAATCGGTTTACAATAGTTTAGTTTAAGGCAGTTTCCAAAGAGATGGAGCAAGAACAATCCTATTGTCCCTCGTGTCCGACGATTTTTGTTGGATTTTCCACTCTTAACTGAAACTCAGCTACGCTGAAAATAAAACAGACAGACACCCTTTTACCGAAACATTTTTTTTGTTTGTTTGTTTATTCACAGCACTTTCTATTCCAACTATGTTAGAACTTAACATAAGCCTCAATCCGCTACTTTCCTATATCCAGCTGTCAATCTTTTGTACACACTATAAAAAATTCAATAACATATGCTTTTAAAAATCAGAAGCGGCGAGGGTGGGACAGGGAGGGGGGGCACAGGCAGTTCTGAATCAGTTCGTATAAGCTTTCAAAGTCTCTGGTTCCGCTCCTCTTTTTTGACCAGTTTGGAGAACAATGCATTATCACAAGGCATTCGAACAGATCTCAGCAGGGTTGGTGGGACGGGGTGTTTTAGGAGGGGGTGTGCATTGGTAAAGCATCAAACTGTACACATGAGAACATACGAGACATACAGAAGAGTAGGTCAAATACAGAGAGAGTACGGGGAAAAGGAAGAGTATAATGCTTGGGGCACGACACCAACACAATACAATGCCATTTGGCAATTCAAAGTACCAGTGACAAAGAAAAGGTGTATTCGCTGCATTTTTTTTGTTTGTTGTTTTGTTTACATTTCATAGAAACATAGAAATAATAATTGCGAACTTGGAGTAAACAAACAGAGAATATGTACATTGAGGTAAAAACATGGTCTTTAGAGGAGGTATGTTCTTCTTTTGATTTTTATGACTTTTGTTGTAATTATCTTGTCAATATTATTATTTTTTTTATATCAGCTTTTAATCATTTATATACAAAGCAAGTGATGCATGGCATTGAAACACAATCTCATGCAGTCCTATCATTCTAGGGCGGAGACAAAAGAGCAGAGTGTACGACAGACAGAGAGATAGAGAAAGAGAGAAACAGGAATCTCATTTAAACTTAGGCACCAAATGAATCACATTAAAGCTGTATTCCTAAATGATGACTACGACAGTAGTCCTGCATCAACAGCACCTCTCCCTGACCAGAGAATCAGGCCACACAGCCCCCTCTGTTGGCCAGTCATCAAATCACAAGCATTTTGTGACTCAAAACCCCAATTGTTCGGGCCCAAATCCCAACAGAATCCTCCTTGAATCTTTATATTTGTCCTCCGGTAATGTGATTAAACCAAGAAACTACGAGGGGCCACGGTCCATCCTGACCTGAAGATTCTAGACTCACAGTGTGTGGATATTAGCATAGAGGTATGTTTTAAACAGTACAACTGTGACCAAGAACGACACGGTTGGAGTGTTAAGTCCAAGGAATTTGTCATTGTAAATTAGCATTTCGATGCATAACAACATAGAGCTAGAGTGATAGCAAGAGAGAGAGACAGTCAGAGAGAGAGAGAGAGAGAGAGAGAGAGAGAGAGAGAGAGAGAGAGAGACAGACCCGTGAACTTATTTGCATGCTTATAACAGGTCACTGAGCTATGTGACCTTCGCACTAAGACTAAACACACAACGCGTACACTAGCTTGGCGTAGAGGTTGATGCTACAGAACCAAGGTTGTGCCGCTGTTTGTGCCGGAGTTGATACATTCACTGCTGTTAAAGATTTCTAATCTTTTTAAGATGCAATAGCCTTGTTGCTGGGTGGCATAGTTTGCCTGTCTGTATCCGGCCCGGTTCCAATTAAACCTGGCAAAGCAACAAATCTTCGCATTCAGTCGGCCTTTTTAAAAGCCAGAGCTTGCAATGAAAGCACTAAAAAAGCTCAACTGGAAAATGTGTTATATTTGCCGAATTATTGTCAACTTTATACCACTTATCATGATTCAACTTCTTCGGGATTGGGATTTGAGTCACAAAAAAAAGTCCAACTACTAGGCCATGTCTCAGTATTGTAAAGAAGCATTATTCCACTCGATATCAGATAAAACAGAGAAGATATTTGTATCATGCTGAGGCGGCAGCTATACACTATTGAGACCGGTCCATCTCTGCTGGTGCATATTCTTTAGGGGGAACAACGAGAACTAAAAGTCAATCCTACACCGAGCGGGACAGGACTTTACACCGCAACGAGGGGGCCGCTTTGTTTGTTAGTTTGTTTAAGTTGCAGCTGGTGAGGTCACTGCAAGTCACTGAGTGAAATAAAAGCAGAGAAGATACATAAGAGTACCCAAAGAAAAAAGACCCAAAATACAAAAGGAGTGACATAGCCTACAGATATAGAAAGGTAAGAAGCATCAAGAGGGATACACGGACCAAGAGAGATATTAGTTAAAGAGGAAAAGTACCTGGGTGTGTATGTTTATAGTTAAGTCACCTTGGATTTGGAAAAAGGAACAAAAGGCTGCTGGTGATATTAAGACAGAATGAAAACTGTTTTTACCTCCTGTATGTATCAGCTACTGGAGGCCAAGAGTGTCTACCAAAGTCTTCCTCACCGAAACCATTGAACTGGACTAGACTAGACTGGACTAGGAGAGTGGCCCATACGTCAGTTGAACCCTCTGTCTCCATGGCGAGGTCCCAGTTCAGAATGATTTGAAACTTCCCGTCTATTCTTTCTAGTTCTATGGCAGAGCGGTTGGTGTTGTCGAAGGTGTTGCTGTAAGAACTGTATGTTTCCAGAGAATGAGGCTGACCTTGAAAGAGAGGATTCGTTAACATGCTGACCGATTATCCGGTCTTACTCAACAGGTCTACTGTTTGCTCACCGTATCTAAAATAGCAGCAAATAACCGTTACCTCTCTTGTCGGGATCGCTTTTTATTTATTTTCCGTTCACTCACTTCATCTTCACAGAGCTACTGTGTCCGGCTTCAAATAGTACTGAGGACATATTTAGATATTTACAAACAAGCCTTAAGGTGAGGTCATTTGTATGCACTTCTATGCAGGTGGTCATGATGCGCTCATTCTCAACGGCATAAAATCAACCCGCTATGATAAAGACGGAGAATGACACCTAGCGGCGCTTCGCCACCCGTCAGCTTTGACGTCGAAACACACAGCAACACCACATGGCACAGAAGCATAACAATAGTGATAATAGGTCTAGGCATTTACAGGATATGTACATTAAATTGCGGCTCTCTTTTCCTCCGCCGTGTCATTTTAAAAGAACCCGAGGCGGGGAACCTAGCAGCGCGTTGGCCCATACAAACATGTGCATCCAAAGAAATGATAATACAAGAAAGACAAGATACGTTTCGACAACCACCTTGACACACCTCCCAAACGTGCCGTTATTTTTAAGAAGTGCACTTAATGAAGAACAATCAAAAAAAAAAAAGTCTCGGGTCTGCCTTTTAAATCACTTGGGACTGTGATTGGAACTGCATTCTATTCAAAATGGATTCTGTTGCAGACACTTGGTATGACTAGGGGGTTAGGTGTGTGTTCAGACAACTCTTTACAGAAGCAAGCAAAGGAAACAGTATGCAGCTGGCACATTTAGGCGTGTGGCAATGGTGGTTGTCCTATTGTCACTTATACAAAGCATAATTAGATCATAATTAGATCTGTCTGGTGCTACATTTAAATTTTTTGTCCTTTATATAGTGTTCCTACTTCCATTTTCTTAATCAGGTATAATCTTGGTAGTCTACAAATGAAAGAGCAGATCCCGACTTCTTTCTCCGTTGGTCCCTTAAGGCTTGCTATGCTAAACTGACATGACAAAGACGTCCATATGTTACGGATGTTCATTTTGTTTATTCCTTTGTTTCAGAAATGTACATTCTAGTAGAAAAAAAACCTTGCCACAAAGGAAAGTCAGAAAACCTATGGCTTAGTAATTATCCATTTGCTATATTTAAATGAACGTACCTCACCACCTCTGGATTTTCCGTTGAGAAAACAAGAACTTTTGAGAGAAATGAGAAGGAAAAAAAGATGTGCGCCGTTCTCTCACAGTCACACGCTGAAAAACCGACGTGAAATCCAACGATGCAATGCTTGAAAGGGCAACAGCGGTAATGCTTCCCGTGAGTTGAGGGTGTTCTTCTTCTTCATGGCCTCTGGAGTCGCACTGGGCCAAAGGTGACCCAATAGGGGGTCCCGTCGGCACCTGACGCACCAAGACAGTCCCTGGCGTCAGCTCCCAGACAGAGTCGTCGCTATGGACAGCGTGTCCCGGTTCTCGTGGCGACGGTGAGACATCCAATAGTAGCTCTGTTGTTGAGCTGAGGGGAGGATGGGGTGGGGGGGAAATGGCACCAGAGAGTCGGGCAGGTCTGTGGGCGCCATAGGTCATGACTGTCAAGTGTTCCTTCCGTGTGCATAGCAGGGAGCATTCTCCCCTGGCG
>JAPMUY010003619.1:260000-267500 GCA_026901105.3 Galaxias olidus
TAGATGAGAGAGATAAATGAATACATAACATGCAAGAAGAAAAGACAATAGAAAATGTGCGTATGTGGGAGGATTTGTGTGTGTGTGTGTTTGTGTACAACTGCAGTCAGGAGAAACTAGAGAGGTTGCGGTTCAGGCACACACTTACACCCTAATACTAAGGCTTATCGGTGTGTGTGTGTGTGTGTGTGTGTGTGTGTGTGTGTGTGTGTGTGTGTGTGTGTGTGTGTGTGTGTGTGTGTGTGTGTGTGTGTGTGAGTCAGTGTGCGTGTGGTCCTCTGAGGGAAAAGCAAGAGGATCCGGTATCACGAAAGTCACTGAGACTACCCCCCCTCCAGACACACACACACACACACACACACACACACACACACACACACACACACACACACACAGGTTGGCCGACTGCAATCCAAGAGAAAGGGTGCGCACACAGAAGCCACTTCAACTCTTAAATACATTTGGAGGCATTCTAAATGTATACTGTAAACGACTAACGTGTGTGGACTCTCGTTTTCAACATAATCTACCCTTCTATCTCACAGCTGCATACACCATTTCTTTTTGATTATGACTCAGCCAGGTCAGTCTACTTCAGTTGTTGATTATGGTGTGTGTGTTTGTGTGTGCGTCACCCGCAGCTTTGCTCGTGGTTGGGTTAGGGTTAGGGTGTAGTGTGTGTGTGTGTGTGTGTGTGTGTGTGTGTGTGTGTGTGTGTGTGTGTGTGTGTGTGTGTGCGCGTACCTCGCAGCTCTGCCAGCGGTTGGGGATGTTTGGCCGTAGTTTCTGTTCACACACCACCTTCCTCATCTCCTCCACGGAGGGATCTGATTGGACCAGGTCATGGTAGGGCAGCTGGTAGTCCTCATGGATGCCTGTTGGAAAGACAGAGAGAGAGACAGACAGAGAGAGGAATTGAGGCACAACGAATGCACACTGAAAGAACCAAGGTAAACGACACATGCTTTGTCCCTCCTTCCCACCCTGGAGCATCAGTGGACCATGGCATCGATGTCTAACATTCCCTCCATCCATCCCTCCCTTCCTCCCTCATTTCTCTCCCGCCATCCCTTGTTTCTCTCCCTCCATGCCTCCCTGCTGCTGACCTCCGAGGGATCCTCGGCTGGAGATCTCCCAGAACACCAGGCCCATGGCGTAGATGTCGGCCCTCTTGAAGGACTCAAAGTGCTTCATGTTGATGGTGTCGTCTAGAACCTCAGGGGCCATGTACCTGGAGGGGCGGAAAAAGGGGCGGGGCGTTAGCGCGTCACCTTAAAGACTAGCTGACATGCAACAACATGTGTTTGAGTTAGCGAACGGGACACACGTTCACTAAGCACCAAAAACCTGTGTTTGAGTTAGCGAACGAGACACACATTCACTGAGCTCAAAAACCTGTGTTTGAGTTAGCGAACGGGACACACATTCACTGAGCTCAAAAACCTGTGTTTGAGTTAGCGAACGGGACACACATTCACTGAGCTCAAAAACCTGTGCTTGAGTTAGCGAACGGGACACACATTCACTGAGCTCAAAAACCTGTGTTTTAATTACCGAACGAGACAGACATGAACTAAGAAAACAAAAAAACCCGGTTCAATTCCCTGAACGGAAACAAATGTACCAAGATAAAACTCGGTGCTGGTTTCACCGTGAATCATTTTTCACCGGCTTGCCTAATTCAATCGGTTCAAACTTCTGAGCTCCACGTGAAAGTTAGGAGACGCCGTAAAGGGAAACCAGGTCCGTCCAGACGGTGTCTAATGAAGGCGACAGGGAGATATGTCGGCATCCAAAATAAGTCGGCTGTGGGCGTAGGATCCTGGCACCTCTCTGATTATTCACACCTCCACTCCCTCGCTAACCCAGCCACGCCAGCCGTACTCCCAGGGACGACCACGCAGAGGAGAAGCGCGGAGCGAGAGAGCCAAGCCGCCGCTGGCCTTGTTTGACTTTGTTTCACAGCCATACCCGCTTTGCCCAAGTCTCTGAACCGCAGAGCCAGACGTTTGGCTTCAGAGCTGCGCCTGATACTGAGCATAGCGACGATCCTTTTCTTTGCATCGTTTTGATTCGCCAAAAGCGACTCGGGCGTGGGTCTCAGACGAGAGACCCCGTCCTAATTAAACCCTTTGAACCGCCGCCCTGTACAAATGATCACCGACGTCTTTCGCGGAGGGGGGGGGGGGGGGATTTAGTATCAGCCGCCGACGCCTGGAGCACACCGACGCACCACCACAGCCCCGGCGCCGCGCAGCCTTCCACGTTTCAAGAGAAACCGCGGAGCGCCCGCAGAACGAAATCAATATTTTCCCAACACACCCACTTGAACCTTCCCATTTGTTTTCTTTAATTACTTTGCTTGGATCTCAATCAAAAAGGAATGCAGACAGGGAGAGCGAGTGAGAGAGACAAAGAGAGAGAGAGAGCAAATAGCTTTCTAACTCGCTGGCAGCCCCCTTCTTTTGTAGACACATCTTGAGGCTGAGGAACAATGGAGACGCGGCGCCGAGGCAACGCCACCTCTCTGCCGCCGACGCCTTTTGCTGCATTCTATCAAAGAAGCGCGGTCGACATGAAAGACAAATGTTTTATCATGAAGGTGATGCTTTCTGCTGCACGACGCGACGCGTAAAATCCCCCCCGGAGTCACAGGAGATGAGTTGGCCTTGTCGGGAAAGCCAACCCTCGCTGAGGCGCCCGTGTGTGAGCATGGAGGACCAGGGTGGATGGGTTCGCTTGAGCCCTGGGGAAGAGAGCACGTACAAGCGCCACCCTGACCTCCCCTCCTTCCTGCGACCTCTCTACCTACCTATCCTCACACTGACTCACAGCCAAACCCTGGATGGCCATGGCTGCACTCCGATAGGCTGGATGACGCACCTCTGTCACGGGGTTCAGGCCTAGCAAACCTGCTCAGATGTGAAGGCCGACAGAAGGTTACGTGTTTCATTATACATTCTTTGCAGGCGCGTGCGTGCGTGTGTGTGTGTGTGTGTGTGTGTGTGTGTGTGTGTGTGTGTGTGTGTCGGCATACGTGCCCACCAGTGTGCCTACAAACCCCTAGAATTGAGCCGAAGCGGAAGGACGCACACGTTCAGCGAGGTCGGCCGGTGAAGGGAGCACCGCGACGACGGTTTCGGATGGAGGGGTTGCCCTCACAGACCTCCAGGCCTGTACTGAATGTAGGGAAACCAATCCTCAAACCATCCCCCTCATTCCACAGAATCAAAGCATGGTCTCTCAACACAAAGGGTCATAAAACCTTAACTCTATTCCAGCAATTTCAACTGCTACTTTAAGGATTTATGAATTGGGATTAAGAAACTGTCGCAAAGGAACAATCAATTAAATTATTGGACATTGACAATGAGAAGAAATTGTAACATCAATTGTTTGTATTTTGTAAAAATATATATTTTGTATTGTTTTACTAAGCTAACTAACATAATTAGCCTAGTCATGTTTGGTATCCAAATGTCCACCATGATATTTTGTAAACTTTGCAAACGTTTATATAGAACATATTCCAAGCATACAGGTATAAATAGAAAGAAAATGATTTGAGTTAATCAAGTAGACAACCGTTATCTCATACGGTGAGATAATCAACACCTCTGACCACTGGCCTTTGGCCAATCAGGGGACCTCAGCCACCTTTTGGACACCCCTTCTCAGACTAGCTTAAATAGATTTTCGAACCAGGAAACGTGGCTTTTTAAGATCCGCACGTAACCTGGGAGGCCGCCCTGCGTTACACGGGTTGATAAAAATTGCACCCAAACTTAATCCTTGACCACGTGTCTGCAAGCAACTCTTTGGACAAAGGATTGTAGTTCTTTTTCCTCACTACAAGGCCGGAAAACCTTGCACACTTTCAAACTGAACCAGCGCACGATTAACACGTCAAAGAAGACCAAAAACCCACGTTGCTGTTCCATGTTTATTCAAACAAGGAACTAACTTTCAGAACTTTACCAAAGGAACCACGGACTTCTCAAACTGGCTCCAGCCGCAACAACAAGCTAATAAAACCAATCCGTGAGCCACAGCTCCGCCTTTCTTCTCACAGTAACGTAACCCATGCTTATCAAACGTTGAGCGTTGGATGCTATAGCTTAGATGCTAATTTCTGATGTGTTATGCTTACCATAATTTATCAATATTTCAACTGTTATACTGTGTATGTTTAGCTACTAACCACTTTAGTTTATTAATGTCATCATTTAGTCATTCTTTGTAGTACTGTAATTTTCATGTGTTTTAGACTAGTAAATAAATAGAATTGCTTTGCAACCAATCCCAGCTGTGTCATATCTTCGTTTCCATTCAATCATTTATTCTCGTAACTTAGAACGTCACTACTTCGGAATTGAGACTAAAATTTCAACTAGGCCTACTTATTAAATTAATGCCAAATCAGACCTGGTTTCCCATCGAGCCATGCAATAAGCTTAAATCTTTGGGTGGTGCCCCCTTAATTATTTAATATCAAATTGATCGATTATAATATTAATTTATGAATTAATTGATAATCTACAAAATTGATAAAGAGTAGTTTACACATAAGTAGTGAACCAGAAACCCTACATGAATGATTGAGCGGCCCTGCCCTGGAGCCTCCACCACAATCTGCTATCCCGGGCCAGGGAGGGAGGGGGGGGGGGGGGGGGGGGGGTTGAGTGGGTTCTGAAAGTCCGGGGAAAAAGTAAGCACCGATCGCCCCACAGGTAGGAGGGAGGGAGGGAGGGAGAGAAGGAGATAAAGAAGGATTTGGAGCAAGGCCGTGTAAGAAACAGAGGAACGGGGAGGGAGGGAGGAAAAGAGAGGGAGAGAGAGAGAGCGAGGCACGGAGACGGATAAGGAACACCGAGTGAAAGCCGTGATGGAGCACTGAAGACGGGAGGAGGAGGAGGAGCAGGACGACCGGGGGAGGAGGGGTGTGTGTGTGGGAGGGGGGGGGGGGGGGGGCCGGACAGGCGGGCGAGTTTGAGAAATGGAACGTGGAGAGGGGAAAGGGAGACGGAGAAATAACAGATGGAGGGCGAAATGGAGAAAGCACAGGGAGGAATATGGAAGCGGGATGACGGAGGGTAGGGGTTGGGCCCGCTCCACAGACACCAGATGACCCTGGTCTCAAAGCTAGCAGGGGCGTCCCTACGTGTTAGGGGACCACGGCTCAGCCCTCCGGCTACATTCAAGGTCATGTGACCGTTTGTTCTCTGGGCTGAGGGAGGCACGGCAGGACGGAGTCCCCTAAAGAGGACGAAGCCACCGATTTCTCACAGCTCTGCCTCAAGCATTGTAGTGTATTTCTGGTGTGTTTGTGTGGCGCTATCAGGAGCATAGCACTACTAATCCCATGATAGCGCTGTTTGAAATTCCTGTGTGTGTGTGATGCAGAGGGAGGCCATCAAGCCTGTTGCCCAGGTTTGGGCACGCCCACAGTTACCGAGAGCTAATCTGACGTCTCAAGGGGAAAAACAACGCCACCGTCTCAGAGACATCGCGGAGTCAACCGTCAACACGCTCGAATCCTCGTCCCACTCTGCAGAGTTTAATCCCACCGCTAGCCAGCGATGTCAAATTAAAGTGCACAAAACTGATTAATTTAAAAAAAGCCAACAAAAAAAACTGAATACATTGTGTTGAATATATTAACTCATTTAGCATTTGTCCTTGTATAAATGGCTTGATTTAAAAAACGGAAACGTACGCACGCACACACACAAACAAACACAGACGCGCAGAGGATGTTGTTACTATAGTGTCGCTGGGTTTGTCAGCCAGTCAACAATCAGCGGCAGGGGGTGGGCGGTGTGTGTCAGAGCCGCTAGGTTACACACAACCACTCTGGGAGCCAGGCATGACACACACACACACACACACACACACACACACACACACACACACACACACACACACACACACACACACACACACACACACACACACACACACACACACGCACACACAGCAGGGGTGGTTATTAGAACAGAGAAATCATCCTGGCATTGGCCCTCCTTTTCTATGTAGGGGGGTTCAGTTGAATTACTGGGACTCTGACAAGCTGTTTGTTAGTGTATTTGTCTGCGTGTTTGTTTGTGTGTTCTTGGTGCATGTCCTTGTGTGTGTTGTGAAAAGTTGGACTGGAAGCGGGTTGAGAAGGTTAGAACTGGCTGTGACGGCGACGATGACGCTGTCGCTATTGGACAGGGCGTGAAAGAAAGAGAGGGACGGCGGAAGATCAAAAGTAGAGCGAGAGAGAGAGAGAAAATGGAGAGAGAGAGAGAGACGGGGAGAGAGAGAGAGGTGGAGAAAGAGAGAGCGCGAATGAGAAAGATAGACGGAGAGAGGAAGTGAACGGGGTTATTTGAGTGTAGGCTATGTGTGTGACTCATACCACTCAAACGTGAAAGCCATGCTAAAGCAGCTTCTTCCATCTCTCCCTCTACCTGCGTCGCAGCCCTGTATTATTAACAGGGGGGTCTACGGGTTTATCTCCACTTTCTGCTCCGCCCCATTACAGGCCCGGCGGCTGGAGGATCCAAAATATAGGTTGAAAGCATTAATCACCGACTGCGGAGGTCAGACATCTTAATCGTTTCGCCATTAACCCCCCGAGCACACAGTTTCAAAACACCCTCCCCTCTTGACGCGTTTAAGAGAAGCAACTTTTGGAGTGGCGGGACCAAAATGGCCGCTCCGCTTTCAATGTTGCTTTCAGATGATAGCGGCCACTCAGCGATTGGAGCCGGAATAGACGTTCACATCTTTGGTGGGTGCCAGCCGACAACAAGTGGTTGGGACCCAATGGCATTCCACCGGTTAGGACTGTCGCTATGGCAACACACAGAGTTTAACACTAGTCAACATTGTTAGCTATCGGTTAAGAAGGTGTCAAAAATTCAAATTGTTTACGGAGCACATTCTCATTTTGCGCCTGCCCCAGCCAATATTTAAAACAACAGCACAGGTCTTTCTGAAGAAAGCCAGATCTTTTCAGGCCAACTCCTCTAGCTGGCAGTTCCACCGCCGGTTCTATAAGACGTGTCACTTCCTGTAAGCACACCAAACCCTTAACACCATGACCACTCATGGTGAACCTGGGTGGCTCACATCTCATCTAAAAGCTCCCGGATGGCGCCCCGGCGTTCCGCGGTCGTCATTACAGATAACGCTCCACGACGTGTCGCTGCACCACTAACGACAGCCTCATCTGGTCTGGCTGACTCCAAACACAGGAAGCGTCTGGACCGTTGCGTTACGGCTGTGTGAAAACAGTCTAAAATGGCCGCCCAGCGGTTACCTCTTGGTGCCCACCCTGTGGTTGGGCGCGATGTCGATGGTGTCCGTGGCCGAGTCGTGGCGGACGGCCAGCCCCAGGTCGGCGATGCAGCAGGTGCCGTTCTTCTTCACCAGGATGTTCTTCGACTTTAAGTCTCGATGAGCGATGGCTGGCTTACCTGGGAGGAATACATTAGGCGAGGGCGAGAGGAC
>JAPMUY010003619.1:272500-273933 GCA_026901105.3 Galaxias olidus
AGAGAGAGAGAGAGAGAGAGAGAAAGATTGAGAGAGAGTAAGAAGCACAGTGAAAAAACTGAAAAAATAGAAGACCAACACAGAGAGAAGTGGGGGAGAGGGTCTAGAAAGTCGTGTCAGGTAATATCAGGGTTGAATAGGGGCTGTGTCCCCTGCCAGGTCTAATCTGAACCAATCATTTCAGTCGCACAGTTCTGAAGCACAGTGTCCTTGTGAATGGGCCTAGGGGTCAAGTCCTAACTCTGTACACACACACACACACATACACATACTCACAAACACATGCACGCACACACGCACAAACACACACACACACACACACACACGCACACACAAACGCATGCACGCACACGTTCACAAACACACACACACATGTACTTTGCACTAACTCAATACACAAGGTACATATTAACAGTGTGCAGGACTTGAAAGACAGAAATAGAAAACCTTTTGTTGTTGACTGAAAGAGCTAAGGTTGCAAGTGCATTCAGACACACACAGACGCACGCACGCATCCGCGCGCACGCACACACACGCACGCACGCACGCACGCACTCACACACACACACACACACACACACACACACACACGCACACACACACACACACACACGCTAATGGAAGAGATGATTAGGGGTTTCAATGGGAGAGCAGACATTAAAGGTAGGGACATAAAGACAAGGGAAAGAGAAAGAGCCTTCTCCCATCTCATGTCCGCTCAAAGGTACGCCATCTCTCACGCGCATGCGCGCGCGCATACACACACACACACACACACACACACACACACACGCACGCACGCACGCACGCACACCCCCCTGGGGAGGAGCACGTCCCAGCTACAGGACGTCTAAGTAAACAAAATCCACCAAAATTCATCAAATAAACGCTAAAGAGACAAAGCCATTAATGATAACGTTATATTAAAGCATCACTCAGCAACACGAATATGAATGGTATATTAAAGTCCTGCTCAGTCCTCACCCATAAATAGGTCACCCATAAATCAGATGAAATAAAAACGATAGAATAAGACTGGCGATAAAGGGTAATAAGATGCTTTCAAACTCAATAAACCCTATCAAACTAAATATCTTAATTATTGGAAAGATGATCGACGAGCTACCGTAACACAAACAAAATACATTGTTTGCAGTCAAAAGCTCTCAACTTCTGTGTCGTTCATGGTTCTGAAACTGCACTCAAAGTCTTTGCAAAGCAAAGCCCACCACACGCAGGTTCAAGCAGCAGATTGGATCTTTAAGAACAATGGACGCTAAGACGTCCCTTCGAGGAGACGTAAGAACCTTTCTGTAAGACGGGTTCATTGTTTCAGCTCTTTAATCGGTTCTCTGGTCCTCCCATCAGCATTTTATTAACGTGCCTTCCGCCGCTGACATTGCCTCTGCTAAAGATATTCGGGAAGCTTTTAA
>JAPMUY010003622.1:0-27593 GCA_026901105.3 Galaxias olidus
CGTTTTTAAATGAAGTGATGAAAGTCTTATCTTCCGAATTTTTGTTTAGTTTAGTAAACGTTTATGAATAAAGACAATTTCATTACTTCTCAGTTTGTCTAAAAGGGTGTGGTCGTTGTTAAACCTGTCTAGCCAGCAGCCATAGTGCTTTCTCCTAGATTGATTGCTAAGACTGAAAATTAAAGCACCACCTACTCATTTGCATAATGAAGAAGAAATACATACAGAAATGTAAAAGGAAATCCCCACAAAAATGTAAATAGCAACTTCTGAAATGTTTAAAGAAAGTACTACAGAAGTAAAACAGTAGATTGGAAGTACATAGGAGGGGAAATTCAAAGCAAATGTAAAAGGAAATGTAATAACAATGTAAATAGGAAAGTAAATAAAAAGGGGATTTAATACAAAGGAAAATGCAATCCATGCCATTTTATTTATTTTTGTGTCCTTTTGATTTATGTATTTGTTTTTAATTTTGGCTGTGTCAGTCCTCCATACAGAACACCAACAATGAAATAAAGAGATAAAAAAATGAATGAATGAATAAACAATTAATTAGTTAATTAATTGATTAATTAACCAAATAAAATTCTTAGTTAATTAATTAATTAATTAATTGATTGTTTGATTAATTAATTAATTGATGAATGAATCAATCAATGAATGAATGATGACAATATTTAATTAAATATGACTATGAATATGACTATAAATATTAACATGAATTAATTAAATATGACAATATATAAATAAATGTAGTTTTTAAATTTAATTAAATACTGAAATATGGTTATATAAATAAACAATTAAATGTGTTACATTTAATTATTTCAGTCAACATTTCACTATTTATTTATTTAATTATTTAATATTGGCACAAATAATCCTTCATAATACTAATTACAGCTTCCTAAAACCTTTGTGTGCACTGCCTGTAATATTTTCATCGGTTTGGGGTCCCGTTTTGACCAAATAAACATGTTTTTTGCATGACAGCCAACTCTTTTCAAAATAAGTTTAACTGGAAGGCCATTGTCAAGTGGGAGTAGTATGCACAGCATTCATAGCATGATGACGTCGTCACAAAGCCTGACCGTATGGAGGGTATTATCAAAGCTGTACTAGCTTCCAGCAGAAGCAGTGTCTAGAGTTTAGTTCCAAGTGAATAAACTGGTCTTCTCACACCAGAGAATATTTTTCCTTCTGCTCTTGGACACCATAAGGTACCGTTCAGCAGCTCAAGGTGGAAAAACTACTTTATGTATATAACCAGGATGTTTGAGAATTCTTCCTCTGAGAAAGCCCCAACAGACTGCTTTCTAAAAACAAATACCACAGCACAGCACTGGTTTGCCGGTCCATGCAATGAGCATGCAACTCTTCTGAATGTTCACCTTCCATACTTCAGCATATGGACTTCTCCTTCCTTTCACTCAAATAACTTGGTTGTATAAATAACGTTATCATTCTTTTTCATCCTCCAAGTAGGGAATGAGTCTTTACCCCAAGTGAAGGAGTTCAAGTATCTCGGGGTCTTGTTCTCGAGTGAGGGGAAAATGGAACGAGAGATGGGCCGGAGAATTGGAGCAGCGGGTGCGGTGTTGCAGTCGCTCTATCGCACCGTTGTGACGAAGAGAGAGCTGAGCCAGAAGGCAAAGCTCTCAATCTACCGGTCTATCTTCGTTCCTACTCTCACCTATGGCCATGAAGGGTGGGTCATGACCGAAAGAAAGAGATCGCGGATACAAGCGGCGGAAATGAGTTTCCCCCGGAGGGTGGCTGGCATCTCTCTTAGGGATAGGGTGAGAAGCTCAGCCATTCGTGAGGGACTCGGAGTAGAGCCGCTGCTTCTTTGCGTAGAAAGGAGCCAGTTGAGGTGGTTCGGGCATCTAGTAAGGATGCCACCTGGCCGCCTCCCTAGGGAGGTGTTCCAGGCAAGTCCAGCTGGGCGGAGGCCGCGGGGCAGACCTAGGACCAGGTGGAGGGATTATATCTCCACACTGGCCTGGGAACGCCTTGGAATCCCCCAGTCAGAGCTGGTTAATGTGGCCCGGGAAAGGGAAGTTTGGGATGCCCTGCTGGAACTGCTACCTCCGCGACCCGACCCCGGACAAAGCGGATGAAGATGATGATTCTTTTTCATTCAATACGGTAAACTCCTTCCTATTGGAAACATTTCTAACAGCGCCCCATGGACAAGAGAGCACATAGCCCTAAGAATGGTTGGCAAGAATTTCCCTACTCAGCGCTGCCACCACTTGCCCCAGTAAGGACACCGTCTCAGCAAAGCAATAATACACCATAAATGTGTGAGGTGTAGCCCAACTAGCTGTTGCACAGATTTCGGACACATAAACCCCCTCGAGAAGGCCCACAAAGTTGCCACACCTCAGGGAGAATGCGCATGGGCAGCCAATGGCAAGGTGCATCCCATAGTGCTATACACCAGTCTAGTAGCCTGCACCAACCACTTGGACAGCCCATTTAGACAACACCATTCCTTAAAATGTTGTGCTAAACAGAGAAAGAGCTGATCCACTAAGCAGAAACCGCACATCCAGTCGATGTAACTGTCCAAAGCGCGATCGGCACACAGACACTCCAGGGCCTCGGGACAAAACACGAGTTAACAGTTTGCAGAAAAAAAGAGCAAGAGCAAGAGCAAAAACAAAAAGAGCAAGTTTGGCCTTAAAATTACGTTAGCATCTTGAGGGGAAAACTGAATGCATGAAGGGTGATCCCAATAACCGTGCATATCACTCACCCGCTTCTCTGCAGACAGTGGTAAGAGAACTGCGGTGTTACATAACAAAGCTTTTAGGCTCATAATCTCTAATTTCTCAAACAGAGCCCGAGACTGTCCATCCATCCATCCATCCATTTTCCGCCACTTATCCATGGCCGGGTCGCGGTGGCAGCAGGCTAAGAAGGGTAGTCCTAACGTCCCTATCCCTAGCAACGCTTTCCAGATCCTCCTGGAGGATCCCGAGGCGTTCCCAGGCCAGACAAGATATATTATCTCGCCAGCGTGTTCTGGGTCTACCCCGGTGTCTCCTACTCCGAGCTCCCTCCGGATGACCGAGCTCTTTACCCTATCCCTAAGGCTGAGCCCAGCCACCCTACGGAGGAAACACATTTCAGCCGCTTGTACTCGCGACCTCATTCTTTCAGTCACTACCCAAAGCTCATGACCATAAGTGAGGGTTGGAACGTAGACCGACTGGCAAATCTTCACCACGACGGTCCGGTACAACGCCTGCATTACTGCTGATGCTGCACCAATCCGCCTGTCAATCTCACACTCCATTTTTCCCTCACTCGTGAACAAGATTCCGAGATACTTGAACTCCCTTGCTTGGGGCAGCAACTCACTCCCAACCCGGAAAGAGCACTCCACCGTTTTCCGGCAGAGAACCATGGCCTCAGACTTGGAGGTGCTGACTCTCATCCCGACCACTTCACTCTCAGCTGCAAACCACTCCAGTGCATGCTGAAGGTCACACTCTGAAGAAGCCAACAGAACCACATCATCTGCAAAGAGCAGAGAAGCAATTCTGAGGTCCCCAAACAGGACAAATTCCTCCCCCCAGCTACGTCTTGAGATTCTATCCATGAAAATCACAAACAGAACCGGTGACATGGGGCAGCCCTGGCAGAGTCCAACACCCACTGAAAACGTATTTGACTTTGTGCCGAGTATACGGACACAACCCTCACTCCGGTTATATAGGGACCAAATGGCTCGTAGCAACGACCCCATCACCCCATACTCCCGCAGTACCCCCCACAGGACTTTCCGGGGACACGGTCGTAGGTCTTCTCCAAGTCCACAAAACACATGTAGACTGGATGGGCAAACTCCCATGCCCACCCCCCGAACAGCTCCGCAAGGGTAAAGAGTTGGTGTACTGTTTCACGACCAGGACGGAATCCGCATTGCTCCTCCTGGATCCGAGGTTCGACAATCGGTCGGAGTCTTCTTTCCAACACCCTGGCATAAGCTTTCCCAAGTAGGCTGAGAAGGGTGATACCCCAATAATTAGAGCACACCCTCCGGTCCCCCTTTTTAAAAATGGGAACCACCACCCCGATCTGCCATTCCAATGGTACTGTCTCCGACCTCCACGCGACACCGAAGAGGCGTGTCAACCAAGACAGCCCAACAATGTCCAGAGCCTTCAGCATCTCGGGGCGAATCTCGTCCACACCCGGCGCCTTGCCGCTGAGGAGCTTCCCAACTTCCTCAGTGACCTCTGCCAGGGATATGGCTAAGACTTCCCCCGAGTCTTCTAACTCTGCCTCCTCCACAGAGGACGTATTGGCGGGGTTAAGAAGTTCCTCAACGTGCTCCTTCCACTGCCCGACAATATCCCCAGTCCGGGTCAGCAGTTCTCCTCCCCTGCTCAACAGAGCCTGGGCCAATCCCTGCTTTTCCTTTCTGAGCCGTCTAGCGGTTTGCCAGAACTTTCTTGAGGCCAACCGAAAGTCCTTCTCCATAGCCTTCCCGAACTCCTCCCACACCCGGGTTTTGCTTCTTTGACTACCGAAGCTGCAGCCCTTCGGACCGCCCGGTACCCATCTGCTGCTTCAGGAGACCCCTGGGCCAACCAAGCCTGAAAGGCCTCCTTCTTCAGTCTGACGGTGTCCACCAGTGGATTCTGTGGTTGCCGCCACGACAGGCACCGACAACCTTCTGACCACAACTCCTAGCAGCCACTTCCACAATGGAGGTTTTGAAAATGGTCCACTCGGAATCAATGTTCCCAACCTCCCCCGGGATGCAAGAGAAGTTCTTCCGGAGGTGGGAGTTGAAGACCTCACGGACAGGGTCCTCAGCCGGACGTTCCCAATTCACCCTCACTACAAGTTTAGGTTTACCTGGTCTGTCCGGCAGCCTCCCCCGCCATCTGATCCAACTTACCACCAGGTGGTGATCAGTTGACAGCTCAGCTCCTCTCTTTACCCGAGTGTCCAAGACATACGGCCGCAGGTCTGACGATACGACCACAACATCGATCTGCGGCCTAGGGTGTTCTGGTACCAGGTACACTTATGAACCTCCCTATGCTCGAACATGGTGTTCGTTATGGACAATCCATGCCTAGCACAGAAGTCCAATAACAAAGCACCACTCTGGTTCAGATCGGGCAGGCCATTCCTCCCAATCACCCCTCTCCAGGTTTCTCCGTCGTCACCCACATGGGCCTTGAAGTCCCCCAGCAGAACTACAAAATCAGTAGATGGCACCCTTTCCAGGACCCCATCCAGTGACTCCAAGAAGGCCGGATACTCCGAACTGCCGTTTGGTGCATAAGCACAAACAACAGTCAGAGCCTTCCCCCCCAGCGATTCACAATCACAAAGAGGCAACCCTCTCGTTCACCGGGGAAAACTCCAATACAGCGGCGCCCAGCCGGGGACTCGTAAGAATCCCCACAACTGCCCGGCACCTCTCACCCTGGGCGACTCCAGAAAGGAAAAGAGTCCAGCCCCTCTCCAAGACTTGGGTTCCAGAACCAGTGCCATGCGTAGAGGTGAGCCCAACTATGTCTAGTTGGTACTGCTCCACCTCCCGCACTAGCTCCGGTTCCTTTCCCACAAGAGAGGTGACATTCCACGTCCCTAGGACCAGTCTACAATGCCAGGGGTCAGCACGCTTAGGTCCCTGCTTATGCCTGCCACCCGATTGGCATTGCACCCGACCCCGATGTCTGTCCCTGCAGGTGGTGGGCCTACAGGGCGGCGGCTCCATGTTGTTTCTTCGGGCTGTGCCCGACTGGGCCCCATGGGTTAAGGCCCGGCCACCAGACGCTCGCCGGCGAGCATCCCCCCGGGTCTGGCTCCAGGGTGTAGTCCCGGTTTCACTATTCCGGGTGAGGTGCCACAGTGCCGTTTGTTCCGACTCATTGGGGTCTTTAAATCGCGCTTAGTCTGGACCCTCCCCTGGGACCAATTTGCCATGGGAGACCCTACCAGGGGCTACTGCCCCCAACAACACAGCTCCCATGATCACAGGGACACTGAAACCCCTCCACCACATTAAGGTGGCGATTCTCGGAAGGACTGAGACTGTCCATCTAACACTATACCCAAATCCAAAGATGGGGTAATATATTTAGGACAAAGCCTGCGTATCCTTTCAAAAAGCGCGTTAGCCAAGGCTGCACACAAACTGTTTTCCCGTAAAATCCGATGTGGTATGCTGGGACCGGAAAAAGCTTTTCCCTTCTCCAACAGACCTTCGAGGAATAATAGAATATTCGCCTAGTCATGTTTTAAGAATACCCGCTCACGCTCTGCGCTCTATGTCTATTAGGTTCTATTTTAAGTCAAAGTGTTCGAGTGGACTGCTCCATTAAGCTTTCAATAGTGGTTATGAAACTTTTATCTAGTCCTTGTGAAGTAAGTAAACCTTTGCCTTTCAGGAGTCAAACCCAAAGGCACCACATACCTGGGTTCTGATGCCAATCCTCCCACATTGGCCTGTGGTAATAGATCTGGGCGCAACAGGAAATACCAAGGCTTCCCCGTCAGAGGACATTGAGCCAGAGGCACACAAGGATTGGAATAAAGTTCTCAATTGCAATTACTTTGTATAGACACAAAGTTGTGCTCTTGTCCGCTGGAGAATAGCATTATGAAGAGAATACGCATGCACGCTGGTTACATGGACCAGCACAGCAAAATGTGAGGCGCTAAGCGTCTCACTGGCCTTGACATCAAGGCACTGTGATATTTGTTTTCAGAAAAGGCTTTTCCACAGGAAAGAGTTGACAGTATCATCATCATCATCATCATCTTCATCCGCTTTGTCCGGGGTCGGGTCGCAGAGGTAGCAGTTCCAGCAGGGCATCCCAAACTTCCCTTTCCCGGGCCACATTAACCAGCTCTGACTGGGGGATTCCAAGGCGTTCCCAGGCCAGTGTGGAGATATAATCCCTCCACCTGGTCCTAGGTCTGCCCAACGGCCTCCGCCCAGCTGGACTTGCCTGGAACCCCCCCCTAGGGAGGCGGCCAGGTGGCATCCTTAATAGATGCCCGAACCACCTCAACTGGCTCCTTTCTACGCAAAGAAGCAGCGGCTCTACTCCGAGTCCCTCACGAATGGCTGAACTTCTCACCCTATCCCTAAGGGAGATGCCAGCCACCCTCCGGAGGAAACTCATTTCCGCCGCTTGTATCCGCGATCTCGTTCTTTCGGTCATGACCCACCCTTCTTGACCATAGGTGAGAGTAGGAACGACAATAGACCGGTAGATTGAGAGCTTTGCCTTCTGGCTCAGCTCTCTCTTCGTCACAACGGTGCGATAAAGCGACTGCAACACCGCACCCGCTGCTCCAATTCTCCGGCCCATCTCTTGTTCCATTTTCCCCTCACACGAGAACAAGATCCCGAGATACTTGAACTCCTTCACTTGGGGTAAAGACTCATTCCCCACTTGGAGTAGACAATCCATCGGTTTCCTGCTGAGAACCATGGCCTCAGATTTGGAGGTGCTGATCCTCATCCCAGCCGCTTCACACTCGGCTGCGAACCGATCCAATGAGTGCTGCAGGTCGCAGACCGATGATGCCATCAGGACCACATCATCTGCAAAAAGCAGTGATGCAATCCTCTGCCCACCAACCCGCAGCCCCCCTCCCCCGCAGCTACGCCGTGAGATCCTGTCCATGAATACCACAAACAGGATAGGTGACAAAGCGCAGCCTTGGATGCGGCCAACCCTCACCAGAAACGAGTCCGACTTACTGCCGAAGACCCGGACACAGCTCTCGCTTTGGGAGTACAGAGACACAGCTCTCGCTTTGGGAGTACAGAGATTGGATGGCCCTGAGTAGAGACCCCCTTACCCCATACTCTCGCAGCACCTCCCACAGTATCTCCCGGGGAACCCGATCATAATAACCCTTCTCCAAATCCACAAAACACGTGTAGACCGGATTGGCATACTCCCAGGTCCCCTCAAAGATCCTCGCGAGGGTAAAAAGCTGGTTTATTTGTGAACCATGCCATTTATATATTAATCAGGAAATACATTTACGAATTGTACTGCATTTATTTGTTATTATTGATAGCGATCTAATTCCATAGTGTTTGACATGATGGCGAGATATGCTAAGTCATGGTGGTTCCAAACTTCTTAAAATTCCCTTTAATGGAGCCCACTGTATTTACTGGCATTAGAAATTGTGTTATACCCATTTCTAATTCCTTAGTGTTACTTTTTTGTCTGATTTACAGACTTTTGTGAGGTAGTTCACAAGTGTGTGCTTTACAAAATCCAATTTGCAAACAGTTGAACTTCAATCAAGTTCTAGATTCATTTAGAGCATTCAAATAGCAGAAAATACACAGGAGAGTGTTTTATAATATCCATTATGCAATAATCCAAAATGAGCACTTGAAAGCAATGTTGAGAAGGGATCTGGGTTGAGAACAGATAGGGTTTTCAATTAATTCCCGGAGCTTCATGTACCGTATTTGCACGTGTATAAGACGAGAGATTTTCATCAAAATTTTAACTTAAAAGTTGGGGGGTCGACTTATACTCGGGATTGACCAATACATCGCAAATTAGAGGACTAAGTCTGTCCGCAGTAAGTGAAGTAGTCAAAAATAGACACCCTTTGTAGTCCACTTAAGTCAACCTGGTCAATTTGACGGCTCGAGCGCTATACACAGCGTAGAGAATGTCCTTATTTACCATGTATTCAATTAAAAACATAAAAACTAACACTATGCATTGATATTTAACCATTTTTATTCAACTTACATTAAATATCGGTCAATTTCTCGCCGTTATACAGCCACAAGTGATTCACCATGGTGAGCGCCATGTTGTTAGTCACATGATACGTCAGCTGACAATACCCATGATGGGAAGTTCTTAAATTAGTTGTTGCTGCTGTAATCCTATATGTGCTATTCTAGAGACTCCCATCTAAAATAAAATATGGGAAAAACGATTTACACCCAACTTTTATCGCCAAAGTCAGGTGTCGACTTATATACAAGGTCAACTTGTACACGCGCAAACACGGTAACTGAGCCCACGACATCTCCAGAAGGCTCAACAGTGAGATCTCTGTGGGCTCACCGCACATCAGTCATGGCCTACTGAAGATAGGTAGGAAGATAAGGTATGATTAGGTGGCCATGATAGATATACGGCCAGTGAGAACATGCAGAGAATGCTACGGGGTAGCTTAATACAACTCAATATTTAAATATTGATTCATTTTACCACGTGTCAACACTAACTATCAGCCTGGCATGGTTGTGAGTAAGACCATTTAACATTGTAAAAGTCATTCAAGAAACTAAGATGTTGTTAAACACGCTTGTGGGAGTGAAAAACAGACAGGCCACCAAAAGGTGATGATGAAGTGAAGTACTTAAGTGAGTGGTGTTGGTGCTGAATTATTACCTCCTCTTCCTCAAAGCCTGTCAGGTCCCACACGTAGTTAAGTCTCATCTGTCTCCTCTTCCAGTGTTCCATGAAGAGCACCGCTATATCACACAAACAGACATGTAGAAACTGCATTCGTGACTAAAATATGACATTGGTTTAATCTAAAGAATGTCCATATGTATTTGTAGAATAGCAACTTGGTTGTGATCATAAATGACAGTGGGTCCTTTTGGCCCTGGAATGACCAGCTACAGATTTGACAGGTATCACAAGTAGGGTTGCAGCTCTGTATCTGTCCCTTCTTTGGGTGCTGAAAGCTCTTATAGCTTGGCCTTGCGTACGGCGGGTGTGCATATAATTAAACTTATATGTGAGCTTGTGCTGTTTATGTGTGTGTGTGTGTGCTAGTATTTACACAGTGTGTGTCGGCATTAATAATCCAGAAATGTGGTGTAAATGTGCACAATCACCCCAGAGGGCCATAAAAACAGAGAAGAAGACGGTGGCAGGATTGTCAAAGAGATGGCTGGCTCTGGCAGTGCCGCAGGCTGTCACCAGTTTCCAGTAGCTACATGCCCGGTCACACAGCGGGCACATAGTGATATTGTTCCGCGGATCACAAATCTCCATACTGGCATACGAGACAGAGAAAGAGGAATGGTGGAACAGACAGTTTGAAAAATTTAAGGAAAGACAGTAAAATAGAACAAAGAAGGAAATGCATTCAGTCTGATTATCCCCAAACATTTTTTTACAGGGATCTAAAAATGACTCGACTATTAATAATTTAAAAGTTAATTTATTACCATTTATAATAATATGGCTATATTAATTCCTAGGTGCATAATCCTAACCTTAACTGGACATTGATCTAGGCTTGGTTAGTCTCTTTCATTCTTGCAATACAAGCAAGCATGTAATATGGTGTTAGTTTAGACAGGAAAATGCTGGAAAGTACCATGCTTGAAAAAGTTACCTTGCAAAACCAACATACAACACAAGTTCTGCCCTACTGCAAACTTAATTTCACAAGCAACTTGATAATAGGTCTTGCCGGGGGGAATTATTATTATTATTGACTATAGCTTTAGGAAAAACAATATATGGGCTCATAAAGGGTTGTAGGGAATGCTAGTTATTATTACCAAAGTATCCTGCTAACATCAGCAGACCACTTCCATCAGGAAATCGAGTAATGAATATCAGGCAGAATTTGTGTTAACTTATTTTGAAGAAATAGATGAACACTGCACAATTTCAGTACAATCAATACCAATGTATGCACAATTGCTATTCTAACATTGGATCAATTAATCATCTAGATAGATGAAAGGAAAGATGACAATGCATAGTTGTGCTGTCTCTAATATTAGCATAACACTATGTTATTTAATATTCTAGTCCAAACATGTGAAACATATTTATTATTCCAGCACTGGGGAGGTCAAGCAAGAGGATAAGGTTTATTTTATTTATTTGCACAGTAAAAACAAAACAAAAGTGCATCAAAAAAATTATTAAAAATATATACATATACATATATAAATACATACATATATATATATACATAATAAACATGTGCTGGTGAGGTTAGAAACCCGAGTGGGCTTATAACAGGGCTTATAACCTAAGGTGGTAGAGCCCATATCTGATTTGTCATATTGAAGGACGCATGAATCACGCCATGTACAAGGTTGTTCTTGAAGAAGGCTTCCGTCTGCTCTGACAATGTTCCCCAACTATGGGGATTGTTTTTTCAGCAGCACAATGTTCCATGCCACACAGCCAGTTCAAATCAAGGTGTAGATGGAGGACCACCAGATCAAGACCTTATCATGGCAAGCCCAATCTCCAGACCTGAATGTTAATTTTACTCAAACACATACCTATTAAAAGTAAAACCAGAGAAGTTGATAATTATGTGATTCCATCAGCATGACGCAATCATATACTCTTACCGCAAAGTCATATTCTTCTTCTTATTATTATTAGGTCTATTTTTGGCGCCTTAACTACGCCCGCAGTTTTAACCCAATCGATTCCATTCCAGTGTCCATATGCCTTGGGTATTGCAGTCTAGTGCGCTTATGTACAGCTAAGTGATCGGTTCACGTGTTATATTTTGAAATCTTTTTTTTTCCGTTTTTTGTCCCCATTGAAGTGACTGGCGAGAGAGTTTTGACAGGGAGAGAGGTTTCCTGGGCATATACCACCTGCTAGCATTTATGTTATGTATTTGCAAGTTGTTATGTATATATACTAACTGTCTTGGCCACGACTATCACCAGTTGTTAACTGCATCAATGAATGACTCCGTTTAGTTATTAGACATGTAAACATGGCGTCAGAGGTGGGATAGTTAACTCATATATAAAAAAAAACACCGCGCCAACAGTTCAGTACAGCTGCACGAATGCACATATGAATATATGTAACGGCGTCACCGTATCGCTAATTATTCCATAGTGAGCTAGTTTCTAGTTAGCATTAGCACCTTGGCATGGATAGACGCTTCCCCCTCCTGCTGTAATGAACAACAGTTGCATTGTTTCATGTACACTAGCGATGTAGCAAATCAAGAAGTGAGTGTTATTGAAATAACTGCTTAGAATAGTCAAAGTTGCAAACTATAACGCATGCTGCATTGACTGTCAACACTGTGAACTAACAATTCATTAAAGATAACAGAGGCATTGTACAAAGGCAACGCAACACTAGATATAATTTTGGCATTATGGGATGTCATACGCTAAGCTGTATCAGCTCGCAAGCTTATGAACGTCATACGCTAAGACGTGTCAGCTTGAAAGCTTATTAGTCAAAGTTTTATAGTTCCATTTTCTTCATACTAAGATAATAATTACGCAATTAAAGAATTTGCGTTTTGGATTGGGTTTGGAACATGATAGGTAAGCCGTGTAAGTCATTAGCTAAACTTGACGCTACTTATAATTTAATAATAATATAAATAATTCATTTTATTTAGTTCTTAGCGCTTTTCTAGTACTCAAAGCGCTTTACACACATTGGTCGCCAATTAATAACACAGAACGAACTACGAATGGACCAACAGCTATCAAACTAACAAAGCTATCAAACACAACACTCAGTCTGAGTGATACCACGGCAGCCAATTTGCACCAGACTTGCTCACCCAACATATTACGACAGAGTCACACAGACTGTAGGACAGACAGAACATGACTCCACACAGGTTGAATTGAACCCAGGACCTTCTTGCTGTGAGGACTGGTCAGGGCACTGGTAGGTTAAACGGAACACTTACAGGCCTCATTATGTCACTCTCCCTTCTAACAAATTTTCTTCTTTGATATCCCAAAATTTCTTAAATTAAATGATAAAACTGAGGAGGACTTGTGTTTTTACCAGAGGGAGTATCCTTGTATGCGGATGGAAACCCACACAAATCATCCGTAACTTTGCCATTGCGTCAGAACTATTTTGACTGGTGGTCCATACAAAATCCACACAGAAAGGCAGTGTTGCTTTTTGGCTGAGATGGGGTTCTTTGGTTGACAGGCACCAAGACCTTCTGCTGTGAGGCAACAGTTTTGAACATGGTCCACTGAGCCAACCTCCCCCGGGATGCCAAATGTAGTTTAACATAGTTCCCAATTCACCCTCACTACACGTTTGGGAACACTTACAGTAGCCTCATTATGTCACTCTCCCTTCTAACAAATTTTCTTACATCTTGGATATCCCAAAATTTCTTAAATTAAATGATAAAACTGAGGTAGGCTACTTGTGTTTTTACCAGAGGAAATTAATTATCTGCATAAGCACAAATAACAGTCAGAGCCTTCCCCCCAGCGACTCGCAGCCGCAAAGAGGCGACCCTCTCGTTCACCGGGGAAAACTTCAATA
Source organism: Galaxias olidus (assembly GCA_026901105.3). Taxonomy (NCBI): domain Eukaryota; kingdom Metazoa; phylum Chordata; class Actinopteri; order Galaxiiformes; family Galaxiidae; genus Galaxias; species Galaxias olidus. The sequence continues at coordinate 13,302 of JAPMUY010003622.1, forward strand.
CAGCGGCACCCAGCCGGGGACTCGTAAGAATCCCCACACCTGCCCGGCGCCTCTCACCCTGGGCGACTCCAGAAAAGACAAGAGTGTTGCTCCTCTCTAGGACTTGGGTTCCAGAACCAGAGCTATGCGTCGAGGCGAGCCCAACTATGTCTAGTTGGTACTGCTCCACCTCCCACACTAGCTCCGGTTCCTTTCCCACCAGAGAGGTTACATTCCACGTCCCTAGGACCAGTCTACGATGCCAGGGGTCAGCACGCCTAGGTCCCCGCCTATGCCTGCCACCCGATTGGCATTGCACCCGTCCCCAATGTCTATCCCTGCAGGTGGTGGGCCCACAGGGCGGCGGCTCCATGCTGCTTCTTTGGGCTGTGCCCGACCGGGCCCCACGGGTCAAGGCCCGGCCACCAGACGCTCGCCGACGAGCATCCCCCCCGGGTCTGGCTCCAGGGGGTAGCCCCGGTTTCCAGGGGGTAGCCCCGGTTTTCAGGGAGTAGCCCTGGTTTAATTAATAATAATAATAATAATAATAACTTTAATTTAAGAGCGCCTTTCTAAAACCCAATGACACTTCACAATGCATATTAAAATCAGTAGGCAACAACAATAAGGAGAGGTTACTGTGACATTGAGTTGGTAAAATGTGTGCTGGTAACATCATTAAGCGTTAAGTGGCCAACATTAATGTTTCATTGAAGTTAAATGGCAGTTAGAAGAAATAGGAAGGCTACTTTCCTCAATCTATTATTAGACTGAACTATTTGCTAGGCTACTACTACTACGCTCGCCGACGAGCATCCGCCCCCGGGTCTGGCTCCAGGGGGTAGCCCCGGTTTCCCTCTTCCGGGCGAGGTGCCACAGTGCCGTTCGTTCCGCTTCATTGGGTGTTTTCGACACGCAAATTTTCATATTTCGATATGCCAAGCACAAATTAAATTTCTACGGCTTGCCTTCAAAGGAAAAGCTTACGAGTTTCTTGTTCAACCTGTTCGGGCTCAGCCTGACTTCCCGAACATTTACGAAGGTGGCCTAAGCGGTGCTTGTCCCCCTGAGAGAGAAAGGCAGGAGAACAATGAATTGCATATACAATCTTCTGATTTGGTCAGACTCCCCAAATCAAGCATTGGAGAATCCGGCTATGATGGTGGCTCACCTTCAAAAGCTGGGATTCTCTAAACATTTCGCAAAAAAAACACTTATCCCTGGCCATTATGTTCCTAGGCATGAGACTAAATTCTCTGTCTTTCAGACAAAGGCAAAGGCGTTTCGCTAATGCCTGGCACTCTTCTGCTTCAGTCACAAAGTGCGCTACAGGGTATCTCAAACTTCTGGGTCTGATGGCATAGCGGTCTTACCAATCGGCTTGTTATTTATGAGGGACTTTTAGAAATGGGTTTTATCCCTTTGCCTGGATGCTTCCCGTTGCATCGCAACAGATCGGTGAGCCAAATTAGAATTGTGCTTCAACTGGACAAGCTACGTCCCAACATCTCTGTATGATTAGAAAAGTAGTATCCTGTTCTTAATTCAACTAGCTAGTAGCTTTAAAGTGTTTTATTAGATAGAACTTAGTGGCTGAAAGTGTTTTTCTGCTGAAACTGGTCTTAAGTGCCCAATTTAGGCCTTTTGTCACAGCTGATTGTCTGGGAGGAGCTAGCAGGACTGACAGGTTGCTGTTACTTAGGGCCATTGTCTTTAAAAGCAGCCACAGGCAGGCGTCAGCGTAGCGTTGGAAAACGAAGACTCCCTCAAACGTAGACTCAGGCAAACTAAGACAAAGGTGCAGCCTTTGTTTGAGGGAGTCTTTGTTTGGAGGGGGTTGTTTGGACCTTGACGATCGGCCAAGTATTTCCTTCTCTCGTTTTAAATTTCTGCTTGTTGCATTGTCTGCTGACTTCCTCCTGCTTACCATGTGTCCCAATCCTATCTCCCCTATCTCTGTCATCTCCTCTCCCTCTGAGGCACGGAGGTGATGGTGGACGCCACCTAGGGGCCAAAACCATTCTAACCTGCTCCACCCTCGTCTCTCCCCTGTCAATAAGCACATTGTCGGGGGGGGGGGGGGGCTCTGGAACTGCCAATCAACGGTGCAGAAAGCCGACTTCATCTCAGTCCATGCCTCCACGCATTCTCTGCACTTTCTTGCACTCACAGACCTGGATCACCCCTCAAAACACTGCTACCCCGGCGGCCCTCTCTGCAGCCTACTCCTTCTCCCACTCTCCCCGGACCTCAGGATGTGGTGGAGGAGCCGCCCTCTCATCTCTGCAAAATGGCATTTGTCACTCTTTCCATTACCACAATTCTCTGCCACCACATTCGAATTCCACGCTGTCACTGTCACATATCCTGTTCACATTCACATTGTCGTTCTCTGCCGCCTACCTAGCTCAATTGGCATCTTCCTGGAAGGTGGATTGGCGGATATCATGTTTTGGAATATATTTGTACCATACATTTAGAATCCATTTCAAATGCATTCTACCAAGCATTCAGAATGCATTTAGAATACATTCTACCATACATTTAGAATACATTTGAAATGCGTTGTACTGCAAATTCAGAAAACATTTAGAATGCATTTAGAATACATTCTGCCATATATTTAGCATACATTTGAAATGCATTCAACCTTGTATTCAGAATGCATTTAGCATACATTTGAAATACATTCAATCATACATTTTGAATACATTTGAAATGCATTCTACCATACATTTAGAGAACATTTGAAAGGCATTCTACCTTACATTCAGGATGCATTTTGAATACATTTAAAATATATCTAGAATACATTTTTCCTATAAACGAACTTCCTTTTTGTAAAAGTTTCCTCCGGAGGGTGGCTGGCATCTCCCTTAGGGATAGGGTGAGAAGTTCAGCCATTCGTGAGGGACTCGGAGTAGAGCCGCTGCTTCTTTGCGTAGAAAGGAGCCAGTTGAGGTGGTTCGGGCATCTAGTAAGGATGCCACCTGGCCGCCTCCCTAGGGAGGTGTTCCAGGCACGTCCAGGAGGCCGCAGGGCAGACCTAGGACCAGGTGGAGGGATTATATCTCCACACTGGCCTGGGAACGCCTTGGAATCCCCCAGTCAGAGCTGGTTAATGTGGCCCGGGAAAGGGAAGTTTGGGATGCCCTGCTGGAACTGCTACCTCTGCGACCCGACCCCGGACAAAGCGGATGAAGATGATGATGATGATGATGATACATTTTTCAAAATGTATAAAACGGACAAAATCTTAGCTATTTCAAAAACATTTCAAAATGTTTTTTGACTAAACAATTAAAATAAATTTTCTTTCCATATGGGTATGACCTAGTGATGTGTCGTTCATTTTGAAAGAATATTTAAAATGACTCGGGACTAACGAGTAGTCTCACAGTGATTCGTTAATTTTGGTCACGCATGCGCAACAACAGTTGTGTTCGAGTCATTAGTAAATTTCGTTCAGCATAGTTAGTTAATGGTTCAATTAATTAATAGTTAATAGTTATCAATTAATTTATAGTTAATAGAAATTAATAGTTCACCCCTCAACTGGGTCTTCGGGTCTGAGTCGTTCGTTCAATTTTCATGTGACAGTCCCATAGGCTCAGTGTAGGAAAGAGAAAAGAGTAGTTCACCCCTCGAATGGGTCTTCGGGTCTGAGTAGTTCGTTCAATTTTCACGTGATAGCTCGGCATAGAAAAGAGAAATGTTTAGTTCGCCATGGTTATCTAGTTACGACTGTGCCATAGTTATGATTCACTCACTGTGATAATTAAGTCACCTAAAAGCAGTTGCAATATACTCCTTTACTGAAAAGTGATGTGTTGTATTTAGCCAAAAAATCACAATATTGATATAACTTTAAGGTGTATTTATTTAAAATCAGGTTGTCCCATACAGCCAAATAGCAATCACACTCGAACTGCAACTAAATCACACAACATTGCAATATAAGCTGTCTAATAAACTAGTTGTTTTCTTTATTGATTTGACTGTAAACTGTAAAGTGAAAAACAGAAAAAAAACTGACCCAAAACCAGTAATAATAACTCCTGAACCAATTCAATCATTTCTGTTTTCTATGCTACGCCTAGCAGTCACGTGAAAAGTGAACGAAAGACTCGAAAGACAGGACAGGAAACAGAAATGAGTAGTTCTCCCCTCAACTGGGTCTTCTGGTCTGAGTCGTTCGTTCAATATTCACGTGACAGCCCCATAGGCTCAGTATAGGAAAGAGAAAAGAGTAATTCACCCCTCAAATGGGTCTACGGGTCTGAGTGAGGAGTTCGTTCAAAAGAGTAGTTCACCCCTCGAATGGGTCTTCTGATCCAAGTCTTTCGTTCACTGGTCATGTGATAGCTGCATAGGCTAGGCACGAGAGATCAGGAAACAAATTTGCAGTTCATCCTTAGGGACTGAGTCTTTCCTTCACTTGTAATGTGACTGCTTCATGCAAAGTTATGACAACGTTCATAAGTGATAAGTGATCGTTATTGATTTTTGGATTATTACATGTGAGTTCGCATTAACCCCCCCCCCCCCCCCCCCCCCCCCGTCCCCGTCCAATGAACGAAATTAACGAAAAGACATGAAAAAAAGAGTAGTTCATTTAACTAAACAACAGTTAAAGGACCAAGTCACTAAAATTAACCGATCTTCCCATCACTAGTATGACTGGCTAATTTTGTTACGTCTTTTAAATCATTATTAAAAATTAATATTTTTTAAATTGCTTTCAACTGTTAGATTACTTGTTTTAAATATGATTTTAAGGAATATATTTCATTTAAGCATGTACTGTTAATTTCTATTAGCTTTTGTTTAATTTTATTGGTAAGTGAATTACAGACCTGTATATTTTTCTCACATTTCATTCTTAAATTCATTTTATTGTATTGTTTTGCACATTCAAAGCACTTTGTTACATTTGTTTTGAAAAGTGCTATATAAATAAATATTATTATAATTACTCAAAGACGATATCACTGGCACCACAATCAGGTACCAAAGTGCTCGGCGGCAGCAATAGAGCATAGGCGGTCAATAGTTAATGCTACCAATGTTAGGCACATTAGCTTTGTCAGAGAGTAAGTTCAGGTAACAAAGATATGCAGGCAAACAAAAAGTGGATTTGTTGCAATATCAACAACCAAACCCCTTAAGGAAACAGCAAACAATTGCAACAGACTGTAAAAACTGTCAGATATAATAGAAAGAAGTAGACAGTGGCTAAAAAGAAAGGATCCGATACGGGCGGTAAAGGTAAAGAATATCAAATAAAAAAAGAAGGTTTCATCTCAGGACAAAGGTATAAGGGTGAGTTCCCTGCTGAGCGTAGCTCGTACCAAGCCTCCATGAACAGAGTAGGGAAAGCTTTTTATTTTCAAGTAACGGTTAAGTATCCCTGCAGAGCTGCCGCAAAAGATCCTACAAGAATAGAGTAGGGATTTCTCACAGCTTAATAAATAATGTTTTTCTTTTTGATTATCTGTCCAATGCCAAGAGCAAATATAAAGTGGAGCAGGCTCTCAAACGTCATTGCTCACAATTGAGCTTTCCAGAGGTGTTCTGGCCTCAATTTAAAGAAACATTCAAGAAGGAAAGTTACCACTTGAAAACCGCCATGACATATCCAAATCCATTCTAAACATTGTTTTAAATAAGAGCTCATCTTGGATTATGGCATAATGGATATTATAACACCGAATAACCTGTGTATTTTTAACATAATATACAGCACCAGTCCAACGTTTGGTTGTAAAAGTACCAGTTCAAAAGTACCTTATCAACAGCACTAAGGGAAGGATCTTGAGAATACAATTTTAAAATGTACCTCCGTGACCCGACCCCGGACAAAGCGGATGAAGATGATGATGATGAAAATTTTAAAATGTATACATTCAGATTTAGAATTAAACAGAATAATAACCCTCACAGGGTTGCACCCCTGCTTTTCCTGAAAATTTATTAAAAGGATCTGAATGAAAAGGTAAAAAAAAAGTTTTATTTAGGTTGAGTATTTCAAAAGATTTTCTAGGAGGAAGAAGTTAAATCAGGGGATATTTTAATTCTATAAGATATACATATATAGACCCTGAGAAATAACAGAAAACAATAAATACCCATTGCAAGTCATAGAAGCATGCGCACTGAGTCTTTGTCAAGTCTGAAGTAAATAAACGTATGTGTCATAACATATCCAATTCACCTATGGTCATGAAGGGTGGGTCATGACCGAAAGAACGAGACCACTTGATACAAGCGGCATGACATATTTAGTACACATTTTTACGCAAAGCAACTTATAGTATAACAGAGTATCACTATATTTATTGTGGTCTCAAGAACGTACAAAAAATTTACATTTTCCGTACACCTGTTAGAGTGTGTCATGAATAAATAGATGCACTGAAAGTCTGAAGTAAATAAATATGTCATAACATATATGTACAAACAAAGAAATCAAACCTTATTCACACTGCCAACTGAAACAATGTGCATTTAATTACTTTAGCTTAGGTCAATCCACCTGTTAAGATCGTCTGTCCATAATCCTCATAAAATACAGGATAGAAACTAAAGGTTAAATCAGCAGATTCAAAAGTTCAGTGAAATTACCTGGGTATGTCGTCGTCAACCGTAGCACATCCATACAGGAACACGATTACTCCTACAATTGCAGCTGGGATAAGCATCTGTGTGTAAACTCCAAGCCAAGCAAAATACAGGCCAATCTTCTCCCCAAAGTACTTCCTAATAAAGATGGAAGACAGAGTATGATGTCATCCCTGTTTAAATTACAAATGCCAGTTTCACGTGCCTAAGCTGCATTAAGGCTATTTCATTGAGTGTGTTTGGGTCCATGCCAAACTACACCAAAAATGTACATCCTATGGGGCCAGCAGCAGTGTTGAAATAAGATAATGTTTTGCTGACTTTGAAAGTGAAAGATGGTCTGTGTTTTTCACTCTGCTTTGCAACCTCCGGCATGTGCTTTTTAATAAAGAAATTTAAATGAAAAAAACAGAAAACCTAGTATCTCTAGGTCTACATTTGTGTGTGGCATGTTTGAATTAGATATTTAGCCAATGAGAATAAGACATGTATGTAGCCATGAATGATATGGTACAGTGCTGTGCAAAAGTATTTGCCCCCTTATAGATTTCTTCTGTTTTTGCTTCTTTGTCACACTTACATTTTTCAGATCATCAAACATTTTTCAGATCATCAAACAAATATTTATATCAGACAAAGACAACCTGAGGGAATACAAAATGCAGTTTTTAAATGATGATTTAATTTATTAAGGGAAAAAAAGCTATCCAAACCAATCTGGCCCTATGTGAAAAAGTAATTGCTCCCTAAACCTAATAACTGGTTGTGCCACCCTTGGCGGCAACAACTGCAATCAAGCGTTTGCGATAACTGGCAATGAGTCTTTCACATCGCTGTGGAGGAATTTTTGCCCACTCTTCTTTGCATAATTATTTTAATTCAGCCACATTGGAGGGTTTGAGCATGAACAGTCTGTTTAAGGTCATGCCACAGCATCTCAATCGGATTTAAGTCCGGACTTTGACTAGGCCACTCCAAAACCTTCATTTTGGGTTTTTGAGCCATTCAGAGGTGGACTTGCTGGTGTGCTTTGGATCATTGTCCTGCTGCATAACCCAAGTGCGCTTGAGCTTAAGGTCACAAACTGATGGCCGGACATTCTCCTTCAGGATTTTCTGGTAGAGAGCAGAATTCATGGTTCCATCAATTACGGCAAGTCACCCAGGTTCTGAAGCAGCAAAGCAGCCCCAGACCATCACACTACCACCACCATGTTTGACTGTCGGTATGATGTTCTTTTCCTGAAATGCTGTGTTAGTTTTACGCCAGATATAACGGGACACACACCTTCCAAAAAGTTCCACTTTTGTCTCGTCAGTCCACAGAATATTTTCCCAAGTCTTGGGGATCAACAAGATGTTTTTTAGCAAATGTGAGAAGGGCCTTTGAGTTCTTTTTGGTCAGCAGTGGTTTTCGCCTTGGAACTCTCCCATGGATACCATGTTTGCCCAGTCTCTTTCTTTTTGTTGAATCATGAACACTGACCTTAACTGAGGCAAGTGAGGCCTGCGGTGCTTTAAATGTTGTTCTGGGTTCTTTTGTGACCTCCTGGATGAGTCGATGCGCTCTTGGAGTAATTTTGGTAAGCCGGCCACTCCTGGGAAGGTTCACCGCTGTTCCATGTTTTCTCCATTTGTGGATAATGGCTCTCACTGTGGTTCGCTGGAGTCCCAAAGCCTTAGAAATGGCTTTGTAACCCTTTCCAGACTGATAGATGTCAATGACTTTGTTTCTCATCTGTTCTTGAATTTCTTCAGATCGGGGCATGATGTGTTGCTTTTTGAGATCTTTTAGCCTACTTCATGTTGTCAGACAGGTTCTATTTAAGTGATTTCTTGATTCTACAGTTCTGGCAGTAATCAGGCCTGGGTGTGGCTAGTGAAATTGAACACAGCTTTCCAAAAACTTTGGTTAATATCAGTTAATTCATGATTTAACAAGGGGGGGGGGGGGGGCAATTACTTTTTCACATAGGGCCAGTTTGGTTTGGATAGCTTTTTTCCCTTAATAAATGAAATCATTATTTAAAAACCGCTTTTTGTATTTACTCAGGTTATCTTTGTCTGATATAAAAATGTGTTTGATAATCTGAAACATTTAAGTGTGACAAATGTGGAAAAACAATAAGTATCTGTAAGGGGGCAAATACTTTTGCACAGCACTGTATATGTTGGCAAAAACATTGTATGTCATGACTTTTCTTTTTTCTGCACATTAAAAGCTTTTTGATTTTCTTTAAACACCGTGCCTGGTTGTCTTTTTCTTATCAAAGGTCTAAGATATGGAGAAATCTATCACAAAACCACGGTCTCAGGGCTTGCGTTCATCTCAGTGGGTCTGTTGGAGCCTAAGTTAAACTCACCTGATTAGTCCAATTGGCTGATACTTATAAAAGACACTGTAACTGGCCCACTCCTCATACAGCAACTGCGGGGGAAAAAACAACAACACAATTTGTAAATCTGGCTAATTGCCAAGTGTCCTGTAGAGACATAGGGGCAGAGACGCATTCATCACCACACAGCAAGTGTTTACCATATACAGATTTGCAGAACTACAGTCCTAAATCTCAGTAGGTGTGTTATCTTGGATCCATGTGACTGGGTTCATTATAAAATGCTTCTGCAACCACCTACAATAGAGAACCACTGCTATAGAGCCAGAACTGCACACATCAGTGAGATGTTTGAGGTTTTTGGGGTATTTAACCAGTCGTTTATTATGTGCCAGAAATTGGTCAGAACTCAAATTAAGCTGCACTTGATTGCCTGACTCCACTCGCATACCAGTGTACAGTTGAAACCTCAGACAATCCAAGATCTGGATCGGATTTGAAAAATTTGACCACAACTCTAAAACAGTGTAAAAACTTGCCCAAACAACATATGCCCAATTTAAGAAACCCTTATAATTTGTATTATGACATTTATTTATACAGGGTTAACCGACTGAGACCAGGTCTCTTTTCCAGCAGTGCCGTTTAAAGGCAGAATACATAAAATTACAACAAAAAATAAATATAGAAGTAATAAGCAAAAAAAAAAAAAAAAAAATGTACAATACAATATTTACAATACAGTACAATATTTAAGTTTCAATCAAAACAAGAACACTCTTCAGCTCCCAAATCTTCCACGAAAAGTTTCAACTGTTTAACCGAAACAAACCGCTCTAATTTAAATTCCTGTTGAATCTTGTTCGACTTATCCGAGGCAAAATAATTTAAATCTGATTTACCAAGTTCTGTGTTCACTTTGCTGCTTTCAAGAGTGATAGTCCTGTAAGGGGGGGGGGGGGGGGTTCAGCGGTGCAGAAAGCCGACTTGATCTCAGCCCATGCCTGCAAGCTCTCTCTGCACACACTCAGAGACCTGGATCACCCCTCAGGACACCGTTACCCCTTCTCCCACTCTCCCCGGACCTCAGGATGTGGTGGAGGAGCCGCCCTCTCATCTCTCCGAAATGGCATGTCACTCTTTCCATTACCACAATTCTCTGCCACCACATTTGAATTCCATGCTGTCACTGTCACATATCCTGTTCACATTCATATTGTTGTTCTCTACTGCCCACCTAGCTCACTGGACATCTTCCTGAAAGAACTCGACTCTCTCTTGTCCCACTTCCCAGTAGACAGCCAGTCGCTGATTCTCCTTGGTGATGTCTACATCTCCACAGACAAGTTGCATCCTCTGGCTTTCTCTCGCTTTTAACCTCTTTTTCCTTAACACCCTCCCCATCTCCTCTGACTCACAAATCAATCAGCTTGATCTCGTACTAAGCAGGTCTGGCTCTACTACCGATCTCACGGTTACTCCTTTGCATGTATCAGACCATTACTTTGTTTCTTATTCTCGTCCCCTGTCTCCTAAACCCAACACCACAGCCCTCACTCACACAGTCACTTCTCGCCGGAACCTCAGCTCTCTGGCTCCCTCAGCCCTCTCATCCTCCGTCCTGGCGTCCCTCCCCTGGGTAGACTCTTTTACCCAGCTCTCCTCTGACACTGCCACGGAGACTCTCCTCTCCACCCTGACCACTTCCTGGACTCCCTCTGCCCTCTCACCACCAGGCCAGCTCAAACTACACCCCCTGCTTCATGGCTGTTTGAAGCAGTGAGTTCTGCTAGGAAGTCACTACGAGCTACAGAGAGGCTAAGGAAGAAATCCTCTAACCATCAGCACCTAAGTATCTTTCAATCTCTCCTCGCAAAATTCTCATCTTCTGTCTCGGCTGCTAAAGCCTCTTTCTACCAATCCAAATTATCAGAGTTTGCTTCTAACCCCAAAAAACTGTTTGCCACCTTCTCCTCACTCCTCAACCCACCCACCCCTACCCCACCATCCTCTCTCCAACCGGAGGACTTTGTTATCTTCTTTGAGAAAAAAGTTGATGATATACGCTCTTCCTTCCCCCCTTCACCCACCTTAACTTCCTGCTCCAAATCTGCAACTAACCTATGCCCCACACCCCTGACAAAACTTTGCACCTCCTAACCTCTAAACAACCTACCACCTGTCCACTTGACGCTATCCTTACGAACATCCTACAATCTATCTTTGAAGACCTCCTCCCATTCCTCACCCACCTCTTTAACATTTGTCTGGTCAACGGGCATTTTCCAGTTGCCATCAAAATATCTAGTCACACCCCTTCAAGAAATCCTCTCTCAACCCATCTGATGTTAACAACTACAGGCCTGTTTCTCTTCTCCCCTACCTGTCCAAAACCCTCGAACGAGCTATACTGAACCAACTTTCTTCCTATCTCAAGCAAAACAACCTCCTAGATTACCACCAGTCAGGATTTAAGGAGGGCCACTCAATGGAGACCACCCTTCACACGGTTACGGGGGCGCTCCACACAGCGAGAGCAGACTCCCTTTCCTTTGTTCTCATTCTCCTGGACCTCTCTGCTGCTTTTGACACCGTGAACCACCAGACTCCCCTCCTTATCCTTGAAGACCTGGGCATCTCGGTTTTCTGCGCTCTCCATGCTTGCATCCTACCTGACGGGCCGATCGTACCAGGTAGCCTGGAGAGGGTTGGTCTCAAAACCGTGCAGCATCTCGACCGGGGTCCCTCAGGGAGCAGTCCTGGGCCCTCTCCTTTTCTCTCTTTATACAAAGTCACTGGGCTCAGTCATGCATTCACATGGCCTGTCACTGCTACACGGATGACACTCAACTAATGTTCTCCTTCCCTCCCTCTGACACCCAGGTGGTGCAACGCATATCGGCATGCGTGACTGATATCTCACCATTGATGGCAGCTCACCATCTGAAGCTAAGCCCTGACAAAACACAATGTATTTTCAACTCCAAGAAGTCCAGCCCGTTCAAGACTTAACCATCAACATTGATAACACTGTGGTTTCTTCCTCTAGTATGGCAAAGAACCTAGGGGTCACCCTGGACGACCAGCTGTCCTTCTCAGATAACATTACGGCAGTAACGCGCTCTTGCAGATTCCTTCTCTACAACATCAGGAGGATACGGCCCTTTCTTACAAGAGAGCCTGCGCACATCATAGTCCAGGCCCTTTTCATCACACGCCTGGACTACTGCAACTCCCTCTTGGCTGGGTTGACTGCGAGTGCCATCAAAACCCCTCGAGCTCATCCAGAACGCAGCCCCTCGTCTGGTCTTCAGCCTCCCTAAGTTCACTCACACTACTCCTCTACTTCACACACTGCACTGACTGCCGGTAGCAGCATGCATCAAATTCAAGCCACTTGTCCTAGCCTATCGGGCGATGACTGGAACTGCACCCTCCAACCTACAGTCGATGCTCAGACCCTACACCCCATCCCGACCACTGCGCTCTGCCACTGGATGTCGCCTTGTTGCCCCCTCACTTCTTGTAAAGGACAGCCTGGCATCTCGTTCACGAATTTTCTCTATCCTTGTCCCTCGGTGGTTGAATGATCTCCCCACAAACATTTGGAACACAACGTCTTTGTACAATTTCCGCCAAAATGTACTCACTTGTTTCGACTGCACTTTGGCTCTTAAATGTGACGTTGCGTCTACTTGTCACTTCTACTTGATATACTAAGTAATTATTTGCACTTAGAAATTGTTTGTAGTTGGTTTGCGATGGTTCTGTTTTGTATCCTGATGTTTAATACAGCACTCTTTTCTAGGTGATTAAGTTGCTTTGGATAAAAGCGTCTGCTAAATTAATGTAATGTGGTGTCTCCGTCTCGCATGAGAGCTCTCCTGATTTGGGAAAGAGCCGCTTTGCTGATGAAGGGAGCTGTGATGGGTATGGTCTTGTCACACAAAGTGGTAACAGATACACCCCTCACGGGATGGAGGCAATTTGCAAGGTACTAGGTGAATGGTGTGTGGACGGCTTCCCTAATCCTGGAACTCTTCAGTGTTCGTTGACCTGAGACATTTTCTCCCTCTTCTGCGGGGGCACCATGTCCTAATTTGAATGGACAGCACGTCTGTGGTCCCACATATAAACAGGCAGAGGGGAACGAGCTCTTGCTATCTCCATCGGCTCGCATGCATGCTGCTTCTCTGGAGCAGTGCACACCTAAACTCACTGAGAGCACCACACGTTCCGGCTCGTCTCAACGCGGGAGCAAATCTACTATCAAGAGGAAATCGTTCCACTCAGGAATGGAGGATTCACCCTCAGGTAATGGAGATGGTGTGGGCCCGATTCGGCAGGGTCAGCGTAGATCTGTGTGTGTTTTCTTGCGATGCGAAATGTCCGCAGTTTTCTCCACAGTAGATAAAGGTATGTGGCAGCCATTTCAGTGTGTCATATTGGCTTTAATGGCGGCACAGTGGGAGCATAGCGAGCCGATTTCTTCAGGGAGTAGAACATTTCCTCACGCAAAGTTCTGGAACATCTTAATGTCTAACTTGCATTATGATTCAGTGCCATATATGGGAGATTCTACAGAAATGGTTCAAATTCAACATTGACGAAAAGCCAAAACAAATGTTTTAGTTTGGAATATATTTCACAATTCATATGTTACACCTTTTCTAAGGTACACATATCTACTAAAATTACTGAACAATTGTATATATATATATATATATATATATATATATATATATATATATATATATATATATATACATTTTCTGTAATCCATTTCTTGTTCCTAAATATGTCACTTCTGAAACATGGTTGAAAATGTGTAATAATTAGAAATGCATTTCACCTATTAACATGTATACATGTTTTTCATGTAAAGTACATTTTTAAAAATGTTTATTGGTTTGTTTGAACACCAAGTTATTTTGTATGCATTTTTTTTTATAATTTAATTAGATAATGAACATCATAAAACAAAAATCCATATGCAATGTTATAAAATTTACAAAATGCATACATTTTAATTAATAATTACTGATTGCTTATTTGTGTACGTAATATCATCAATCATTATAATACAATTTTAATTGATATCGCAACAAAGTTTTTGTGAGATTTTTGGTGAAAAAAAGGATGTTCGGATACTGTTTCGGTAATGACCACAGCATTTCGGAACAAACTGTATTAATTTTTGCATTATGTCACTACCAAAAAAGTATAATTTGTTTCGGCGGTGACTGTTTCGGAAGTGACAAATTTAAGCTAATCTAATCATAAAACTAAATTGCTAGCATGCACATGGCTAGCAATTAGATATTTGTAGTGATAAACACTAATAAAATCAACATCTG
>JAPMUY010003623.1:0-2500 GCA_026901105.3 Galaxias olidus
TCTGGTGTTTATTAGAAAGATCAAGCTGAGATTTTGAAAAAAACGTCCTATGTTTCTGAAAGACTGTAAATAAACTGACGTTTTAAAAATCAAAAAAAATCTCTCTCTCTCTACCCCACTGCACGCTAACCTCCCACCACCCTTCCTCTCTCTCTCTCTCTCTCTCTCTCTCTCCACCCCACTGCACGCTAACCTCCCTCCACCCTTCCTCTCTCTCTCTCTCTCTCTACCCCACTGCATGCTAACCTCCCTCCACCCTTCCTCTCTCTCTCTCTCTCTCTCTCTCTCTCTCTCTCTCTCTCTCTCTCTCTCTCTCTCTCTCTCTCTCTCTCTCTCTCTCTCTCTCTCTCTCTCTCTCTCTCTCTCTCTCTCTCTCTCTCTCTCTCTCTCTCTCTCTCTACCCCACTGCACGCTAACCTCCCTCCACCCTTCTCTCTCTCTCTCTCTCTCTCTCTCTCTACCCCACTGCACGCTAACCTCCCTCCACCCTTCCTCTCTCTCTCTCTCTCTCTCTCTCTCTCTACCCCACTGCACGCTAACCTCCCGCCACCCTCCTCTCTCTCTCTCTCTCTCTCTCTCTCTCTCTCTCTCTCTCTCTCTCTCTCTCTCTCTCTCTCTCTCTCTCTCTCTCTCTCTCTCTCTCTCTCTCTCTCTCTCTCTCTCTCTCTCTCTCTCTCTCTCTCTCTCTCTCTCTCTCTCTCTCTACCCCACTGCACGCTAACCTCCCACCACCCTTCCTCTCTCTCTCTCTCTCTCTCTCTCTCTCTCTCTCTCTCTCTCTCTCTCTCTCTCTCTCTCTCTCTCTCTCTCTCTCTCTACCCCACTGCACGCTAACCTCCCTCCACCCTTCCTCTCTCTCTCTCTCTCTCTCTCTACCTCCTCCCCACCCTCTCTCTCTCTCTCTCTCTCTCTCTCTCTCTCTCTCTCTCTCTCTCTCTACCCCACTGCACGCTAACCTCCCTCCACCCTTCCTCTCTCTCTCATTCTCTTACTCTCTCGCTCTGCCTCTCTCTCTCGCTTTCTCACTCACTCACTCTCTCTCTCTCGCTCGGCGTCTGTCTCTTCAGATCGGTTGCAGGCTGTTCACTGGAGTGTACACTCACCAAGGGAGGGAGGAAGAGAGAGACAGATAGAGAGAGGGAGGGAGAGGAGGAGCGAGCTAGCAGGTGGAAGCAGAGACAGGGAGAGATAGTGAAATACAGCAGAAAAAAGAGGCTGACAGAAAGAAATGTATATTTAGATAGAAAAAAAGAGAGAGAGAAAGAGACGGAGAAAAAGGAGGGAGGGAGGGAGAGTGATAGAGTGATTGCGTGAGGGAGAGCACTGCCAGGCCTGAAAGAGGGCGGGGTGAGGTGGGGGTGGGTGGGGGGTGTACTACCTCCCAGACACAATAAACAGCAGAGAGACGGGGAGAGAGAGAACAAAAGACAGACGGAGAGAGAGAGAGAGAGAGGGAAAAAAGACAAAGAAAGAAAGAAAGACGCACCATGCTGAGAAGAAAGAGGAGCGTTTCTTTCGGTGGGTTTGGATGGTAAGTTCACGTTCTCCCTTGTGTGTGTGTGTGTGTGTGTGTGTGTGTGTGTGTGTGTGTCCACGTTGTACGTGCACTGCCTGTTAAGGGTTAGGGTGTGTTAGTAGCCGGTGGATTTGATTCATCACCACAGTGTTAAACAGTAATGCTTTACCTGGGACTGACTGACCGCCTACCTGACTGTCTTTAGGACCCAGCGGGCTAGCTCCCTGCTCGAACCCGACCACGGAGGCTATCCTACTGCTAGCCAAATAACCGCAGGAACAAGCTATAGCCACAAATATAAAAGTTGTTCATGGTTTTGTTTTTAAATGGATGTCTGACAGTCAAACACGCCAAAGATATCTCTATGCCATTCAGATGTTCACTTGGAAGATCCTCTTCTAGCTTGTAGTGATAGCCACCTGTCTAGTTTCCCCTGTTCACTGTAGCCTACCAGGAGGTGGACTGTTTAACCCCAGAGGTTAGTTAGTGCCGGGGTTAGTAAGTTAACTAAGGTTGTTTCATGTCTGGTAAGCTGGTAAGATACGCTGATTTCAAGTTTTGTGTGCCTGTTTGTTGATATTGACGTCATTGCTTTTCTCCTCATTCAGTCTCGTACTGATTGAAGATTAACGTTTTGGTTCTGTATTGTAGACTGCTGAAAGACTAGCCCACTGTTGACCTGATGCAAATCCATAAAAACAAAACACAAAGGCTTCACAGCCAATAAAAGTTTTAGTTCCTGTGACTGTTAGATAATAACTGTGACTATGTTTAAATTGTTAGATTAGATAGATAAGGTTCTTCATTATTGTCATTTCACAGGTACCTAGCCTACAGAGTACAGGTACCTAGGCAACAGAGTACAGGTACCTAGGCAACAGAGTACAGATACCTAGGCAACAGAGTACAGATACCTAGGCAACAGAGTACAGATACCTAGGCAACAGAGTACAGATACCTAGGCAACAGAGCACAGGTACCAAG
>JAPMUY010003623.1:7500-10000 GCA_026901105.3 Galaxias olidus
CACACACACACACACACACACACACACACACACACACACACACACACACACACTCATGCTGTATCCATAGCGATGTCTGGTGTGTTTTCATGCTGTATCTATAGAGCTGTCTGGTGTGTTTTCATGCTGTATCCATAGAGATGTCTGGTGTGTTTTCATGCTGTATCCATAGAGCTGTCTGGTGTGTTTTCATGCTGTATCTATAGAGATGTCTGGTGTGTTTTCATGCTGTATCCATAGAGCTGTCTGGTGTGTTTTCATGCTGTATCTATAGAGCCACTGGTGTGTCTTAATGCACTGTATGGATTAGAGCTGGTCTGTAACCACATGCATCTTAGATGTCTGTGTGGATTATAGCTGGTCTATAACCAGATACATCGTTAATGTTTTCATGCTGTAGACTGGATAGATGCTGGTGTGTAACCACATACATGTATTAATAGCACTGTAGACTGGTGTGTTTTGGTCTGTATCACATACATCTTAATGGCTGTAGTGGATTATGCTGTATCACATACGATGTTTAATGGGCTGTAGACTGGATTATAGCGATGTCTGGTAACCACATACATCTTAATAGCACTGTAGGTGGATTATAGCTGGTCTATCCATACATCTTAATGGTGTGATTATAGCTGGTCTATAACCACATACATCTTAATGCACTGTAGACTGGATTATAGCTGGTCTATAACCACATACATCTTAATACACTGTAGTGGATTCATGCTGGTATCACATAGATCTTAATGCACTGTGTGTTTTCTGCTGTATCCATACATCTGTCTGGTGTGGATTATGCTGGTCTATAGAGACTGGTGTGTTTTCATGCTGTATCCATAGAGATGTCTGGTGTGTTTTCATGCTGTATCTATAGAGCTGTCTGGTGTGTTTTCATCTGTATCCATAGCTCTGTCTGTGTGTTTTCATGCTCTCCATAGCGATGTCTGGTGTGTCTCTCTCATCTGTCTCTCTCTGTCTCTCTCTCTCTGTATCCATAGCGATGTCTGGTGTGTTTTCATGCTCTATCCATAGCTCTCTCTGGTGTGTTTCTCTCATGCTGTATCTCTCTCTCTCTCTGGTCTCTCTCTCTCTCTCTGGTCTCTCTCTCTCTGTCTCACTCTCTCTCTGTCTCACTCTCTCTCTCTCTCTGTCTCTCTCTGGTCTCTCTCTCACTCTCTCTCTCTCTCTCTCTCTGTCTCTCTCTCTTTTCATCTCTATCCTCTCTCACTCTCTCTGCTGTACCCCCCCATAGACTCTCACTCTCTTTTCACCATCCTCTCTATCCATAGAGCTGTCTGGTGTGTTTTCATGCTGTATCCATAGCGATGTCTGGTTCTCTCTCTCTCTCTCTCTCTAGAGCTCTCTCTCTCTCTCTTCATGCTGTATCTATAGAGCTCTCTGTCCTCTCTCACTCTCTCTCTCATGGAGCCCCTCTCTCTCTCACCCTCTCTCTAGCCCTCTCTGGTGTGTTTTCTGGCTTTGTCTCAGCTGTTGGTGTGTGTCAACCTCGGGGAAGGAGGCCAGTGTATAAATATCAGCTCCCTGTATGTGTGTGTGTGTGTGTGTGTGTGTGTGTGTGTGTGTGTGTGCTTTACATAACTGTCTGGTGTGTTTTCATGCTGTTGTGTGTGTGTGTGTGTGTGTGTGTGTGTGTGTGTGTGTGTGTGTGTGTGTGTGTGTGTGTGTGTGTGTGTGTGTGTGTGTGTGTGTGTGTGTGTGTGTGTGAGCTGAGTGGTGTGTCATGTGTGTGTGTGTGTGTGTGTGTGTGTGTGTGTGTGTGTGTGTGTGTGTGTGTGTGTTGTGTGTGTATCCATAGAGCTGTCTGGTGTGTTTTCATGCTGTATCTATAGAGCTGTCTGGTGTGTTTTCATGCTGTATCCATAGCGATGTCTGGTGTGTTTTCATGCTGTCTCTCTCTCTGTGTGTGTGTTTTGTCTCTCTCTCTCTCTCTCTGTGTTCTCTCTGTATCTATCTCTGTCTGGTGTCTCTCTCTCATGTCTCTCTCTCTCTAGAGCTCTCTGGTGTGTTCTCTCTCTCTCTCTCTCTCTCTCTGTCTCTCTCTCTCTCTCTCTCTGTCTCTCTCTCTCTCTCTCTCTCTCTGTCTCTCTGTTGGTCTCTCTCTGTCTCTCTCTCTCTCTCTCTCTCTCTCTCTCTCTCTCTCTCTCTGTCTCTCTCTCTCTCTCTCTCTGTCTCTCTCTCTCTCTCTCTCTCTCTCTCTCAATTCAATTAAATTTTTCAATTTCAATGCTTTATTGGCTTGACTGTACACAAGTAGACAATATTGCCAAAGCAGTTTACGACATAATACAAATACAATTTTTGATTGGTTTGCATAGATCACAATAAGACAGATAGTTTAAAAAATAATGAAACAATTACAAATGCATTTGTGTAAAAACATTAATACTCAGGTACTGTACAAACTAAATGCAGTGTGTGTGTGTGTGTGTGTGTGTGTGTGTGTGTGTGTGTGTGTGTGTGTGTGTGTGTGTGTGTG
>JAPMUY010003623.1:22500-25000 GCA_026901105.3 Galaxias olidus
GAGAGAGATGGGGAAGGAGAGAGAGAGAGAGGGAGGTGTGTGTGTGTGTGTGTGTGTGTGTGTAATCCAGAGTTAATCTGAGGTGGTGTGTGTGTGTAGATTTGGGTGTGGAGGAGGGGTAGATCACCTCAGGTGTGTTGATAATCTACTCACAGAGAGCTACAGTACAGTGGGTTTGGATTGACACACACACACCTTAACGATTTAGAGAAGAGACGTTTTTTCGTATGTTGATATTCTAAGATCTAAATTCTATAGCCCCCCCTCCCCCCCCATCACACAGTAAAAAGATGAAAAGAAGAAGATTGAGAAAACGTTGATTGAGGGAGGGAGAGACATTTTCTCAATTATTTCTAAATTGAGAAATGACAACAGTTTTGGCAATCATTGTTTTGATTGCAGCACTCCTGCAAATACAGAATAGATGGTTGAAATTGGAAATGAAATTGGATAGAGAGATTAGTGGAATATAGGACAGGAAAGAGAGAGGGAGAGAGGGTGTTGGAGAGAGAGAGAGAGAGAGAGCGATAAGGAGGATATAACAATTTGGGCCAGCTAACCACCACCACAGAGGGGAATAGAGAGAGAGAGATAAAGAGAGAGAGAGAGGGAGAGAGAGAGAGAGAGAGAGAGAGGGAGGGAGAGAGAGAGATAAAGGCAGAGTGACGGTAGGAAGAGAAATCAGCCAGGTAGAGAGACTGAGGGAGGGAGGGAGGGAGGGAGTGTTTTAACAGAGAGAGAGAGAGAGAGAGAGAGAGAGAGAGAGAGAGAGAGAGAGAGAGAGAGCGACACACAGAGAGAGAGAGAGAGAGACACAGGGAGAGAGAGACAGACACACACACAGGACACAGAGAAATCAGCCAGGTAGAGAGACTGAGGGAGGGAGTGTTTTAACAGAGAGAGGGAGGGTGGGAGGGAGGGAGGGAGTGTTTAAACAGAGAGAGAGAGCAGACCAGAGGGTCTGTCAGGACCACCACAGTCCAGCAGCACCGGCCAGGTCCACCGTCCTCCATCACTGTGGAGCGGAGCGTACACTGTGTTCCTGTGGCGATGGCGGAGCCGGAGGTGTCCAGGGTGGGATCTAAGAGGGCGGGCATGCGGGCCGCGGTGGCTCTGATCCGACTCCTCTATCGCTCCCGTCAACACCGACAGCAAGAGAGGGAGAGAGCAGAGAGGGAGAGAGGAGAGAGGGAAGAGTGGTGGTAAGTGACACGCGTCTGCACTGGTGAGAGAGCGATATATAAAGAGAGGGAAAGAGAGAATAAAAGAGAAAGATACTTACAAAAAGAGTGACAGAGACTTACAAAGAGAGACTGAGAAGGAGATAGACTTCCAGAGAGAGACAGAGAGATACTTACAGAGAGAGGGAGAGAGATAGAGAGACAGAGAGAGAGATACTTACAGAGAGAGGGAGAGAGAGAGAGAGAGAGAGAGAGAGACAGAGAGAGACAGAGAGAGAGAGCGGGAGAGAGATATACTTACAGACAGAGAGAGAGAGAGACGGAGAGAGAGACAAAGAGAGAGATACTTACAGAGGGAGAGAGAGAGAGAGAGAGAGAGAGAGAGAGAGAGACAGAGAGAAAGATACTTACAGAGAGAGGGAGAGAGAGAGAGAGAGAGAGAGAATGACGGAGAGACAGAGAGAGAAGTGTAGAAAGAGTTAATGTGGCTCTGTGTCTAGTTCTGGGTCAATAGTTCTTTGTCTGTAGTTCTGAGTCAATAGTTCTGTGTTTGTAGTTCCTTATATAGTTCTGTGTCTTTAGTTCTGGGTCTATAGTTCTGTGTCTGTACTTCTGAGTAAATAGTGCTGTGTCTATAGTTCTGTGTCTGAAGTTCTGGGTCTATAGTTCTGTGTCTTTAATCCTGGGTCAATAGTCCTGGGTCTGTAGTTCTGAGTCAATAGTTCTGTGTTTGTAGTTCCTTATATAGTTCTGTGTCTTTAGTTCTAGGTCTACAGTTCTGTGTCTGTAGTTCTGTGTCTGTAGTTCTGGGTCTGTAGTTCTGGGTCTACAGTTATGTGTCTAGTTCTGGGTCTATAGTTCTGTGTCTGTAGTTCTGGGTCTGTAGTTCTGGGTCTACAGTTATGTGTCTAGTTCTGGGTCTACAGTTCTGTGTCTGTAGTTCTGGGTCAGTAGTTCTGGGTCTTGGGAGATTGAGTCCCTTCAGCCTGGTGATTGCTGAGGCCTAGCACTACATGGGATTTGTAGTTTTTTGTGTGTGGAATCATGTGTATGTAATATGGAATCTTAAGGAGACATTTGTTCATTGATTCATGGATTTGTTCATAGTGTTGAATGACTTATTGATGTCTAAGTTCTGGGTCTATAGTTCTGTGTGTAGTTCTGGGTCTGTAGTTCTGGGTCTACAGTTATGTGTCTAGTTCTGGGTCTATAGTTCTGTGTCTGTAGTTCTGGGTCTGTAGTTCTGGGTCTTGGGAGATTGAGTCCCTTCAGCCAGGTGATTGCTGAGGCCTAGCACTGCATGGGATTTGTAGTTTTTT